>VBRH01000577.1:15728-27548 GCA_014578085.1 Cardamine resedifolia | reverse complement strand
AAAAAAAAAAAAAAAAACTTCTTCCCTTTTCATTTCCTCTGTTCCTTCTTCTTCTGTTTTTCAAGCTCCTCTGTTTTTTCATGGCTCCACTTAACGATTCTCTGGCATCAATCATCGATGTCACTGAATCCAAACCTCTTGGTGTCTCACCAACTAAGCCAATATTGCAATCAAACAGTTTTAACCTTTCCCAAGGAACTCTCCGTGCCAAAGACTCTTCACCAATCCTCTTTGATGTTCCTCAAAACCTAACTTTCACACCATTTTCGTCTCATGCCATATCCACTGATGCTCCTCTCCCAATACTCCTCCGTGTTCAAGCCAACGCTCACAAAGGAGGATTTCTTGGATTCACACAAGAATCACCCTCCGATCTTCTCACAAACTCTTTGGGGAAATTCGAAAACCGAGATTTCCTCAGCATTTTCCGGTTCAAGACATGGTGGTCGACAGCTTGGATCGGAAAATCCGGGTCGGATCTTCAAACCGAGACACAATGGGTGATGCTCAAGATTCCTGAGATCGATTCCTATGTGGCCATTATACCAATCATAGAAGGATCTTTCAGAGCTTCACTTAACCCTGGTGAAAAAGGTAATGTCTTGATCACTGCAGAGAGTGGCTCTACTAAAGTAAAAGAGTCATCTTTCAATTCCATTGCCTACATTCACATTTGTGACAATCCTTATAATCTCATGAGAGAGTCTTTTAGTGCACTTCGTGTCCATATGAACACTTTCAAGCTTCTAGAAGAGAAGAAGCTTCCCAAAATTGTGGATAAGTTTGGATGGTGCACTTGGGATGCTTGCTACTTGACTGTTGACCCTGCAACCATTTGGACCGGACTGAAGGAGTTTGAAGATGGAGGCATATGTCCGAAGTTTATCATCATTGATGATGGATGGCAAAGTATAAACTTTGATGGTGAGGAGGTAGACAAAGACGTTGAGAATCTTGTTCTTGGTGGAGAGCAAATGACTGCGAGGCTTCATAGCTTCAAGGAGTCTAAGAAGTTTAGAAACTATAAAGGTGGGTCCTTTTTAGCATCTGATGCATCTCACTTCAATCCTCTCAAACCAAAGAAGATTATCTACAAAGCAACTGAGCGGATTCAAGCAATTATATTGAAACGGAAGTTGGTTGCTGAGTCTGGGGAACAAGATCTATCCGAACTTGATGAAAAGATCAAGACTTTGAGCGAAGAACTCAATGCAATGTTTGATGATGTTCAGAAAGAAGAGTCTTTGAGTTCTGAAGATGTTTCAGGCTCAGGTATGGAGGCTTTCACAAGGGATTTGAGGTTAAGGTTTAAGGGTTTAGATGATATATATGTGTGGCATGCTCTATGTGGTGCTTGGGGTGGTGTTAGGCCTGAAACCATGACACATTTTCAGCCCAAGGTTGTTTCTTTGGACCTTTCACCTGGTCTACACTCTATGATGACTGATCTCGCAGTCGTCAAGATTGTGGAAGCTGCGATTGGTCTTGTTCATCCTTCCAAAGCTCATGAATTCTACGACTCGATGCACTCTTATCTTGCTAGTGTTGGAATAACAGGGGCCAAGATTGATGTTTTTCAAGTAAGTTGTTACATCATTCTGTTTCGTACATACTCTGTTTCTTCTCTCCATTTACAAGATTGTTTGGTTCCAGACTTTAGAGTCAGTAGCAGAAGAACATGGAGGAAGAGTGGAGCTTGCTAAAGCTTACTGTGATGGTCTGACAGAATCAATGATTAAGAATTTCAATGGAACTGAAATCATTGCCAGTATGCAACAGTGCAATGACTTCTTCTTCCTTGCCACAAAGCAAATCTCTATTGGCAGAGTTGGTAATATATATAAAGATTTTGATTTCATTGTTTCTATAATATAAAGATTTTAATTACACTGTTTCTATAAGTTTCTAAGCACTAATAAAAAAATTGAATGTTGCTCAGGTGATGACTTTTGGTGGCAAGACCCAATGGGTGACCCACAAGGAGTGTATTGGCTACAAGGAGCACACATGATTCACTGTTCTTACAACAGTTTATGGATGAGTCAAATGATTCAACCAGATTGGGACATGTTCCAATCGGACCATGTATGTGCCGAGTACCACGCTGCATCTCGAGCCATCTGCGGTGGGCCGTTCTATCTCAGTGACCATCTTGGCAAAGCCTCCCATAACTTTGATCTTATCAAGAAACTTGCCTTCTTTGATGGTACCATCCCAAGGTGTCTCCACTATGCTCTTCCCACTAGAGATTCACTCTTCAAGAATCCTTTGTTTGACAAAGAATCAATCCTCAAGATCTTCAACTTCAACAAGGTAATTAGTTTAAAATCAAAATTCATAGTTTAAAGATCGAAACTTTATTAAAACCCAGATGGTTTTTGTTGCAGTTGGGAGGAGTAATTGGAGCATTTAACTGTCAAGGATCTGGGTGGAGCCCAAAGGAGCATATCTTCAGGGGATGCAAAGAATGTTACAAAACAGTTTCAGGAACAGTTCATGTCTCGGACATTGAATGGGATCAGAACCCAGCAGCTGTAGGATCTCAGGTGAGCTACACCGGAGACTACTTGGTCTACAAGAACCAATCTGAAGAAATCTTTTTCATGAGCTCGAAATCAGACCCGATAGAGATAACCCTGGAGCCATCCGCATTTGACCTTTTCAGTTTCGTGCCAGTCACGGAAATGGGGAGCTCAGGGGTCAAATTTGCACCTTTAGGGTTGGTCAACATGTTCAACTGTGTCGGCACAGTTCGAGAGATGGAGCTTACTGGTGATAATAGCATTAGGGTTGAGTTTAAAGGCGAAGGAAGATTCATGGCGTATTCGAGTATAGCTCCAGTGAGTTGTTACTTGAACGACAAGGAAGCTAAGTTTAAGTGGGAAGATAAAACTGGTAAACTCAGTTTCTTTGTTCCTTGGGTTGAACAATCTGGTGGCATCTCTCGTCTGTCTTTCATCTTTTAATAATTTATTTGGATTTTGTGTCTTTTGTTTTAGTTTTTAGAATTTTTTTTTTTTCATCAGTTATTAGAGTTTGAATTTCTGTTCTTTCTTTTACTTTTTAATTTGGAGAATTATGAACCAAATTTAATTATTTTTAATTATTTTTTTAATAGTATTGGATTTGCTGTGTCGGTTCAGTTTGAGTTTTAGTCACATACTATGGCTCGTTACTGGGACTTATGGCTGACGCTACCTGCATTGCATGTTTTAATTGGGTTTTTTTCTTTCGTTCTTGTTAATTTTCACTCGGTCTCTGTAAAAAAATATTATGTTAGAAATTTTTGTTAAATGTATTTATTTTTATTTTTGGCATATTATTATGTAAGTCTTAATATGAGAACAAAAATATTTAAAGAAAATAAAACTAGTTTAGTATTATAACTATTATCCCGGTAAAAAAAAATTCTAAGTACCATGTTCATATCCCCAATACCTACAATTTGATCTAATAAATTACGTTAAATATTCGGTCTTATCCGATAGTCATCCCAAATTGGGTACGATATCTGAATAATCCAAAATGGATGCAAATAGTAATAAGCAATAGTGAGTAGATTGGCAGATATATTCAAAATCCTATTATTGGTTTTTTTTTTCTTTTCAGCCAAATCAAAATTCTATTATTCCTATAATAACATCGGAGTTTGCCAAGTAGCATACATGCACGCAAACATGAAGAAGCGACGTGTAAATATGATATTTTCTCATTGTTTGTTTATAGTATTCTTGAATAAAAACTGAAATATATTTTAAAGTTTGTTATACGAAAGACAAAAGAAGATTTTCTTCTTGCTTTTCTTCTCTTAACCAGCTTCCAGATCTTGCAAAACAACGATTAAATGTAATTAGTTAAATCGATATATTCGAAACATAAATATGGAAACTCAGTGGATCTTACGTAATAATTTGATTGCTATTTATCCAAATTATTTATATATACATTGAAGCAGAAGATAACATTCTCATCATTGTTTTCATCTCCTCTGTTCCTTCTTCCTCTGTTTTTCAAGCTCCTCTGTTTTCTCATGGCTCCACTTAACGATTCTCTGGCATCAATCATTGATGTCATTGAACCCAAACCTCTTGGTGTCTCACCAACTAAGCCAATATTGCAATCAAACTGTTTTAACTTCTCCCAAGGAACTCTCCGTGCCAAAGAATCTTCACCTATCTTCTTCCTCAAAACCTTACTTTCACACCATTTTCGTCTCATGACATATACACTGATGCTCCTCTCCCGATATTCCACCGAGTTCAAGCCAGTGCTCACAAAGGAGGATTTCTTGGATTCACACAAGAAACACCCTCCGATCTTCTCACAAACTCCTTGGGGAGATTCGAAAACCGAGATTTTCTCAGCATTTGCCGGTTCAAGACATGGTGGTCGACAGCATGGATCGGAAAATCCGGGTCGGATCTTCAAACCGAGACACAGTGGGTGATGCTAAAGATTCCTGAGATCGATTCCTATGTGGCCATTATACCAATCATTGAAGGATCTTTCAGAGCTTCACTTAACCCTGGTGAAAAAGGTAATGTCTTGATTACTGCAGAGAGTGGCTCTACTAAAGTCAAAGAGTCATCTTTCAATTCCATTGCCTACGTTCACATTTGTGACAATCCTTATAATCTCATGAGAGAGTCTTTTAGTGCACTTCGTGTCCATATGAACACTTTCAAGCTTCTAGAAGAGAAGAAGCTTCCGAAAATCGTGGATAAGTTTGGATGGTACACTTGGGATGCTTCCTACTTGACAGTAGACCCTGCAACCATTTGGACCGGACTGAAGGAGTTTGAAGATGGAGGCATATGTCCGAAGTTTATCATCATTGATGATGGATGGCAAAGTATAAACTTTGATGGTGAGGAGGTAGACAAAGACGTTGAGGATCTTGTTCTTTGTGGAGAGCAAATGACTGCGAGACTTCACAGCTTCATGGAATCTAAGAAGTTTAGAAACTATAAAGGTGGGTCCTTTTTAGCATCTGATGCATCTCACTTCAATCCTCACCGACCGTGGATGATTATATACAAAGCAAACGAGCGGATTCAGACGATTTTGTTGTCTGCGGAACAAGATCTATCCCTACTAGATGAAAAGATCAAGATTTTGAGCGAAGAACTCAACGCAATGATTGATGATGTTCAGAAAGAAGAGTCTTTGGGTTCTGAAGATGTTTCAGGCTCAGGTATGGAGGCTTTCACAAGGGATTTGAGGTTAAGGTTTAAGGGTTTAGATGATATATATATGTGTGGCATGCTCTTTGTGGTGCTTGGGGTGGTGTTAGGCCTGAAACCATGACGCATTTACAGCCCAAGGTTTGTTTCTTTGGACCTGTCACCTGGTCTACACACTATGATGACTGATCTCGCAGTCGACAAGATTGTGGAGGCTGCGATTGCTCTTGTTCATCCTTCCAAAGCTCATGAATTCTACGACTCGATGCACTCTTATCTTACTAGTGTTGGAATAACAGGGGTCAAGATTGATGTTTTCCAAGTAAGTTGTTACATCACTCTGTTTCGTCCATACTCTGTTTCTTCATTCCCTTTACATGCATGATTGGTTCCAGAGCTTAGAGTCAGTATCAGAAGAACATGGAGGAAGAGTGGAGCTTGCTAAAACTTACTATGAAGGTCTGACCGCATCCATGATTAAGAATTTCAATGGAACTGGAATCATTGCCAGTATGCAACAGTGCAATGACTTCTTCTTCCTTGCCACAAAGCAAATCTCCATTGGCAGAGTTGGTAATACATATAAAGATTTTGGCTCCATTGTTTCTATAAACTTCTAAGCATTAATAAAAGTTTAAAATTTTTGATCATAGGTGATGACTTTTGGTGGTAAGGCCCAATGGGTGACCCACAAGGAATGTATTGGCTACAAGGAACACACATGATTCACTGTTCTTACAACAGTTTATGGATGGGTCAAATGATTCAGCCAGATTGGGACATGTTCCAATCGGACCATGTATGTGCCGAGTACCATGCTGCATCTCGAGCCATCTGCGGTGGGCCATTCTATCTCAGTGACCATCTTGGCAAAGCCTCCCATAACTTTGATCTTATCAAGAAACTTTCCTTCTTTGATGGTACCATCCCAAGGTGTCTCCACTATGCTCTTCCCACTAGAGATTCACTCTTCAAAAATCCTTTGTTTGACAAAGAATCAATCCTCAAGACCTTCAACTTCAACAAGGTAATTAGTTTAAAATCAGAATTCATTGTTTAAAGATCGATACTTTATTAAAACCCAGATGGTTTTTGTTGCAGTTGGGAGGAGTAATTGGAGCATTTAACTGTCAAGGAGCTGGGTGGAGCCCAACGGAGCATAACTTCAGGGGATACAAAGAATGTTACCAGACAGTTTCAGGAACAGTTCATGTCTCGGACATTGAATGGGATCAGAACCCAGCAGCTGTAGGATCTCAGGTGAGCTACACCGGAGACTACTTGGTCTACAAGAACCAATCTGAAGAAATCTTTTTCATGAGCTCGAAATCAGACCCGATAGAGATAACCCTGGAGCCATCAGCATTTGACCTTTTCAGTTTCGTGCCAGTCACGGAAATGGGGAGCTCAGGGGTCATATTTGCACCTTTAGGGTTGGTCAACATGTTCAACTGTGTCGGCACAGTTCGAGAGATGGAGTTTACTGGTGATAATAGCATTAGGGTTGAGTTGAAAGGCGAAGGAAGATTCATGGCGTATTCGGGTATAGCTCCAGTGATGTGTTACTTGAACGACAAGGAAGCTGAGTTTAAGTGGGAAGATGAAACTGGTAAACTAAGTTTCTTTGTTCCTTGGGTTGAACAATCTGGTGGCCTCTTTCATCTTTTAATAATTTGTTTCTTTGTGTTGTAGTTTTCCTTACATTGTGTGATCAGAAAGGTGGGTTGTTGTTTTCTTTTTCCTCTTGTAGTGAATAAAAACACCAAAGGTTCGATCAAGAAACAGAGTAAAATATGCAAAGGCCACAACAGTAGGTCAAAAGCTTAGTAGAAAAAACAGAAATAAAACGGAAACCCGTTACACGTTGCTCAAGGTCCGCCTCGTCGCTTGGAGAATCTCTGTAACATTGGCAATTTTTTCCTTATTTTGGACACCAAACAATCAAACCAATGTTACATTTGAGCTCATCCATCATTTACTGGGAAGAGAGTACCATCAAATAACCTCTTATTTCAATGTATCCAAAGAATCCATGGTGAAACCATCTTTAATCTCTTCAGGTAAGTGTGCTCTGTTTTTGAAATTCTTAGCAAGTGGTGAATATCTTCAAAAACAGTGTCCAAATCCATCTGCAGGTGACGGAACATTAGATAATGCCCAAATTTGTTTGGCTAAAGGACACTGAAAAAGGCTATCATCATATCATAAGTACATTGAAGATTCCACTTTCTGTTTCAACCCAGCAAATATAAATAATTTCGGGTTCCTTAGAATCAAAGGATCTGTTTGTGAAGAATCTGTCTGAATTTCTGTTCTGTCTTTTACTTTTCAATTTGGAGAATTATGAACCAAATTTAATGATATTTTTTTATTAGTATTGTATATCCGATGTCGGTTCAGCTTGAGTTTCAGTCACATACATATATTGTTAAATAAAAAATGGCCGACATCATATAGGTCAAATTTTTTAAATTAAATTATTCTAACTAAAGTATTACTATTTTTAGTTTAGGTCTGTTATTGGATTTTCAGTTATGTTCATATCAGATTAGTTCTAACTTGTTAGGATTTACTCATTGTGCAAATTAAATATTATTGTTATCACTATTTTTTCATCTCTTTTTTTTTTTTTTTTTTTTTGGGGAGAAAATCTGTTTTTGTAAATCCAAGTACAATCACTATTCCAAAGATGAAAAACAAATCACTGAGAAATTATTTCCGTTGTATATCCAAGTCAATGTTAACGCAGGCAGGAGGACGGACCCATGATGTTGACTTTTTAGACAACGTGCGTCATAAGACAATGGGACTGTAACGGCTAATTTTGTATATACAAACATGCATATACATGTGTCCTTAATTTCCACTAACATATATATGGCTGACCAGCAAAATTATTAAACAAATTTAAAATAAAACATATAAATTGCTAATAATGTTCTTCTTTTTGATGATTAAATTGTTATTACATATATAACCTATGGATGGGATGACGCTTTCAAAAGAATAACGGTGAAAAATGACGGAACACTTATTTGAAAACCAATACACAAATATATATACTTAATTTACAATTTTAAGACTTCTAGAAGTTAATCATGAATAGCACCAAGGCTAGAAAAAATAAAAGAAGCTTATCCATTTTTAGTGGTTTACTTTTGGTCTTTGTGTTTTAGTTTCCTATATTTTCTTCTCTGTTTTAATTAGTTCCTACTTCCTAATAATAAAATTAAAAAAATATTGAAAAAGAAAACAATAAAAAAGAAGACCCCGAAAATCCGTAGATGCTGAACAAATCTGGGCACGTCTTCAATCAAAAGTATTTTCCAATTTTTCAATTCGTTCAGCGACATTACAATCCAAAAGACATTCTTGTGTGTTGTGTTTCTTCTCTATTTATATATTAAAAAAAGAAAAGACAAACGGATTTAATCGAGTCACGAACCAAAAAAGAAAAGAAAAAAAGAAAATCAAATTTCTACTCATATGAGCCCTAATTTTGGGTTGGTCAGTCTCTCTTTCCTTTCCCAAAATTGGATTCAAAGTTGTTTCTTTTTGTCTTCCTCAGCATCGACGTGTTTCCACATTCCCAGCGATTATGCTTGATTCCGTGAGTTTTTTAGGTTTCTGTGTTTCTTGTCTGAATCAATTTTTCTACTTTTTAAATTTTTTCTCGACTTTCCTTTTAAAATTGAAATCTTTCATATATTAGAGATTTCTTTCTTTTGAATCTGGGTTTTATGTTCGTGGACATTTGAGGAAAAATCTTTATGTGCTGAAAGTTTCTAAAACGTTCTTTAAAAAAAAAAAAAAACATTTTGTTCTGCGTTTGGTTTTGCTCTGGATATTAGATATCAGTTGTTGTTTTTGGTGAATTCAAAGGCTTAGGTGATTCGATAATGATAGGGTTTTAGCTCAACCATATTAGCATTTTTCGTTGCAATTTTATTTATGAATTGTTTTATGCTCATCTCATTTGCTATATTAGGAGGACGAGAGAGAGCAAGTCTTTTGAGTTGAGGAAGCTTCTAAAGAGGATTAATCATCATTCAGAGGGATATTTAAGGGTTTGATCAGCTTTTGCGTTTGTGCGGGATGGATCAAATTGTTTCAGGAGGAGAAGATTTTGATGTAGACATTGAAGATGGTAGATTCAATGAAGAGATCACTACGAATCTTGTTTCAGCAGAAGGGAATTCAGAGATTGTTTTGAATCATATTTGTAGTGGACGTTTGAGTTTTGATGGGTCTGAAAAGATTGCTGATGATCTGATAAACCCGTTAATGGGAGACGGAAAGCGGAGAGAAAGAAGCAGTCAAAGTTTGGATCTTTCGGATAGAAAGTTCGATAATGTTAAGTTTAAGAAGACGAGAAAGCCTTCGAAGCCTCCGAGGCCTCCAAAAGGTCCGCTATTGAGTGATAATGACCAGAAGTTGATGAAGGAAATCACGGAGCTCGCTATGAGAAAGCGTGCTCGGATTGAACGGATGAAAACACTCAGAAGGTTGAAAGCAGCAAAGTCATCGTCTCCCTGCAGTAGCATTTTCGCCATGATAGTCACGGTTATATTCTTCGTCTTCTTAATCTTTCAAGGTGAACCACCAATCTTGATGAGTTTCTTTGATCAATGTTGGTTTGGTTTGGCATAGTTTCTATTGCATTCACATGGTTTTGGATTATATATTCGGCCTATAAAATAACCCACAAACTCTTTTTATATTTCGTGTAATGTTGGTTCTTCAGCGATACTCACCTTTCATCTTTCTTGTTGTAGCTTTGGAGATCTTTGGTCAAATGTTCAATATGTCTTTCTTTTTGGTTTTATGTGTGCTTTCAATGACCAAAGCTATATTGCAGGGCTCTTCACAAGCAATACAAGTTTGAATTCAGGCAATTCACCTGCACCAACTAATTCAGCCAATAACCGTATGGTCTCTGTTCAATTCTACAATGAGTTTGCTCCTCGCGAGAGAATCGATCCCAGCCCAACTACTTCTTTCAGGTTAGATTCTTTACTCTTTTCTTCATCACGCTGCACAGGAAACTTAGCCCCCACGGATCAGAGAGAGCAGTTTTCTATACAAATTTAACTGAGAATCAGAGGAATTTCCTCTAATTGATGATGGTCTGTGTAAATTTCAGGTATAAGAGAGTTTCAGGTGCTGACAATGAAGAAACCACAAGAGAAGTTACCAGATGAGTTTCTCTTTGGATTCTTGTAATGTAACCGAAAAGAGGACTTATGTTTTTGTTTGTTTGTAAATTCTTGACATCACACTCTCTATCGTTTCCTTTGCTCTATTCTTGTGTTGACATGTATGTCTCTGTGTGGCTCTGCTTTGTATATATTCTTATGGATGAATCTGTTACTTTTTTTTTGTCGTTAGCTTCGAGGTTAGATTTGTACAGAGACTTAGTCATGACCTAAACAAATGATGTTGATGTTGAGGCTTTTCATTGTTTGTCTCATGCTTCTTAGGCATCATTATGTGAAGAAGTTGAGGTAAAAGATGATGATGCTAAAACATATATTTGATGAATCTTTGTAGTTGTTCTGTGTCGTGCTAATACGCAAAGAAAATCAACATTAGAAGCCAAAAAAACTTCAAGATAGGTTTGTGATATTATGCGAGTCTAATCAATATCATCGTTACTAAACAAAAGTTGAAGAATTTACCCATAGATATTTTTGTATTGTAATTGATGAATAAGACTCATCATTCCTGATAAATTTCACGCAACAACAAACAAGTCATGACAGCTGAAAAAGACAGCATTACCAATTAGATGCTGCAACGTTTAAAGGCCATTAATTTACTTTTATACCAAAAAGCAAAAATGTCGGAAGAAGAAAGTGTTCTTTTGTTTTTCTTCAATTTTTACCGAATGCACATTTTTTGAAAAGCAAAACTACTGCCCGGGGGTGGGAGACTCCTGTAAATGAAAAGTAAATTTAGCAATTTCTGTAAAAAGAAAATCTTGAATCGTAATTCGTAAACTAAAAACGGGGTTAAAATAAATTCTAAAAAAGACCTCGAGTTTTTTTATGTTTTATACTTCTAATAAACTTGGACTTATATTAGTAGTTGATAATTTTGGTGATACAAAATATCTATGAAATGATTTGGATGTGATTGGTTACTTGTTTGCCGTTGTAGGAAATAATATACTCTTCCAATTGGTAAAACAGCAAAGCTAAATCGAAATATAAACAAATTTACAGCTTTATGTTTTTTTTTTTTTTAACTAGAGTGTGATATTAGTTTTTAACATCCCGACTAATCCTCTTTAACCGTCGAATAACTTATTATTATGACACCGAAAATGATTTTGATAATTTTGCAATTTTGATAATTTTGCGATTAATGAAAATTGATCTCTGACATATGGGTGATTTCTCTTCAAATGAAAACCTATAAACCACCACAATTTGGTTTACCACTTTATGTTTTATGGTTCTCTTTTAACACTAGTATTTTTTTATCGATTTATGTCATCAATCGGATCGGATATATTAGAAGGGGAATCGCATATACTAAACACTCTTTTACAAAACATATAAAAAAGTGTTTTTTAAGAATTTCTCTTTATATTTCTTTTCTTTTTTAATTTAGTTTCTACTGGGTTTTTTTTTTT
>VBRH01000576.1:26028-38194 GCA_014578085.1 Cardamine resedifolia | reverse complement strand
GAAATTCAATGGCAAAGACGAGTTACAGACCCAAATCGAGAGGAGAGGCTACGCATGCAAGAGGAGAGGAGACGACGCCGAAAAGAAATAGAAACGGAGGAGAGGGTTTTGATTTGGTGTTGGATTCTCACTGGAAAGGGATTTGGGAAAATAACAGTGTTGTTTTTGATTTGGTGTTACAACGAAGAAAATCTATCGAGATGTTTTTTTTTTTGGTGAGGTCTATCTATCGAGATGTTTGATTAGAAACTTAAATCATTTAAAATTAAGAGCAATATAATTTTCTAATTAAAAATAAATGACTAAAACATAAGAAAAGGTTAAATGGTCTTTTTACAATAAAATTGTGTTAGTCTAGTAATCCCTTTCAATGGGGTGTTACTCTAGCAATTTTTGCCAATAATTGAGTCAATCTAGGTAATTTTCAGTTATATTAACCTTAACAAAACAAAACTCATGTGTGTATATTACTATACTATATATATACGTTTCTTTCTCACTCTTTGTGCGTTACAAAATGGAAAAGGAAGAATTAGTTCCCAAACTCACTTCTGTATCTCCTACGCGAGAAGACTATGAGAATTTCTTTTGTTCCATAGTGTTTGGCTTGTTCTTGATCTCTGTCATCGTTGCTTTATGCTTCTGCTTTATAGCTGAAGAAAGTCACTTGTAAAAAGAAATAGAAGAGGAAACAAAATTTGTCCCGGATGTTACAATACCTTCTATGGATTTCACAGTCCCTAATATAACCGAGACTCATCTTAGTGTAATATTAATAATCTCAAAATTTAATAAAATTAATTGTGTGCATAGAAACTTGTAAAACATCTAATAAAATAGAACTAAGAAAAAACTCCTTAAACATCAAATATATTGGAAAAAAGGAGTATTATATACTTTATAGTCTCTTCATATATACCCTTATGCTCTCTCTTGTCTATACGTTACAAATTATCTTTCGCTCTCACTCTCTTTTTCTACGAACATGAAATCAAATGCAAGAACTTCTTTAGAGAGGGAGGTCTCGGGCTTTATAGCCTCTTTGAGTCTAGTCCTATATACACCTTCAAATGGCTAGTTGTGAGAGGTAAAGCTTTAATTATGTTGCTTCATGCTTAGCAGTCACATGGGAAGACTTGCACACTCTTCAACCAAAGGTTCCCTAGTTTAAAGCTATTAGCCAAATGTGAATGTCCCCTAAGCCAAAAAAAAAAGTTGATCTTGTTTTGGATGTCTACAATGGATTGGTTACCGAATAAAGCCCGACTAGCCTCCTTTGAGCCTTCCTATTTCGCCTGCTTGCTGCCTCCTCTCAAGACGAGACTCGTGAAGTCGTGGTCATATACAATCTGCATTAGTTGTTTCCAACAAATTGAATAATGAAAACTTTCATTCAAACTAAAGCAGATCTTAGAAATAAGTCTATACCGGAAAAACAAGTATGATATACAGAGTCTCCTGCAAACAAAAAATATATTCTACCAAACAACTTACTACAGTAAAACCTTTATAAATTATTAATGAATAATGTTGGGACTCTAACATTTTATTAATTTATATAAATTAATATTAATAATAATTTTATAGAGAGGTTATTTTCAATCGATTTATCATTTAAGATTTTTATAAAATTTTCAAATTTTAATTTGAGATCATTTGGTCTAAATAAAATTAATGTTTTGAATGCTATAAATTTACAGTTTTGACTTAACTATTTAATATTTAGAAATAAATAAAAAATGTTGACGATAAATAACAAAAGCAACCGATGAATTCACTTATGAAAACAACATACATATAAACTTACAAAAAATGTTAACTACTTTGATTAAAATTTTATAAACGATACTACAACTCCATAGTTTGAAAAATACCCAATAAGTGTTTGATACAATAAAAATTACAGACATGCTCTAACAATATTCAGTTTTTAGAAAAACACAAAAACTATACATAAGTATATGATATTATATATATATATATATATCATAAATTAATAATCATATATATATATATATGGTCCTATTAATATCATAAATTAATAATCATATATATATAATTATTAATTTATGATATTAATAGGACGATAGGAATTTCAAAAAAAACATTATCTTATTATCCTATCAAATTTTATTAATTTTTATACTAACGCGACTCGGGACCAGAAAATCTTATTATTTAATGGTGTTTTTAATATATGAAGATAAAATATGTACTATTTTAAGCTAAAATTTAATTTTATACTATTTTGTAATCTATTTTTAATTAACATTATTTTCAATCTATAAAAATACCAAAATTTTAAAATAAATTTTGTAAAATATTAGAAATAATTAATACTATTTTTTAATATATGAAATAAAAATTTAAGCTTAAGAAAATCACATTAAAATACATAATTACCAATATATTTAATAGAATTTAAAAAAAATTGAGGCCTTAAAATTTGTTTAATATTTTAGGGTGTAAGGCGAATGTTTTTCTAACCTCTGTAGCCATGCCTCTAAACAGCCCATTCTTTTGAAAATATAAATTATCTATTTGCTAACACTGATTTTGTTCACAACTTAAGCTTCAGATTTTGAAGAAGCAAGTTGCAAGAAAAACCAATTTTTACAAGTTACTACATTAAAATATATAAAATAAGCTTAATAGACCCCATCACTCATTCATTGAGATCCTAATGCGTATTGGTTTGGAGAATCTGAAGTCTAGCAAACTCTGCTCCTGCACATAGTCTTGAACCACCACCAAAAGCCAGGAACGTTTTAGAGCCAGAAAGCAATTCTTTCCCTTCCCATCTCCATGGATTAAACTCACATGGCTTTTCATATATTAGAGGATCATAATGAAGAACACATGGAGCAACAAGCACAATCCATCCTGCTGGAATTGTATACCCTGCAATGGGATCCATTGGTTAACAAATTTGTAGTCTATGATGCAAGAGAGACAAGAGAAAGTCAGACTTGCCTTTGATCTCCACATCACTCAACGCCTTTCTAAACATAAATGGTGCCAAAGTTCCAAGACGAAGAGACTCATTAATTACCTGTAATTGCAACAATCGAATCAAATGCTTTTAATTACTGATAGATGCACAATGAAGTTTTGGAATGTCATGTATTAAAAAAGAATATGTGTTACCATATGTGTGACACTCATCATTGATTTGTATTCTTTCCAAGTGACTCCACACTCTTTGTCATCTTTGATTTGAAGTATTGTCGCATGCTCTCTCTGTTTAACATAGTATAACATTTTAGAAAACATAAAGAAAGAAAAAAAACTTACCACTTCTTCTTGCTTCTTCCCAGAGTTGTATTACCTTCAACTCCATAAGCACTTTAGGGTTTTCAGCGATGAATTTTACAGCTAGTCCAGTTATAGTAGAAGTAGTTTCATAAGAAACAATCAGTAAATTTAGGATTAATTTAACAGCTTTTTCCTCGTTCATTCTGTCGCCTTCTTTCTCCACCTCATCTACCATTGTCTCCATAAAATCTCCATATCTTAATCCATCCGATGATGCTTCGTCCCTTCTCTGTTTAAACATGTCCTTTATCATCTTCATCGCATTTCTCCGTGCCTTAAATTGAAAAAAGGGATGCAAGAGTGTTAATAAGCGCCAGACGAAGAATCATTGAGCTAGCTTGAGAAGAAGGATCTTACCACAAGACCATTGTAAAGAGCCTTCCAGAAACAAGGGTCAAAAGGAGAGCTAAGAACTTCGATACTGAATGCTCTGAGGTTAAGTATAAGTTTGCTCTTAGTCTCAGCTTTGATGTTGCTTATGATCATCTGGATCATGTGTCCCATTATCAACTGTAAAATCGAACAGAAAGAAACAGACATATTAAAAAGAAAAAACAGAAAACAGAGGAGTTGAGCAGAATCTTTGTTGCTTCTTGATCAAGTTAGGTTTTGTTATTTACTCTTGCAGTAGTGTCCTTCACTTCTAAGACTCCTTGAGAGGAGTCGGCTTTGAGATGTTCTTGTGTCGCTCTGTTGATTTCGTTCATAAATCTCCGCTTCAGACAGACCAAGAAGCTGCAAAGCAATGTTTCTGATGTATTTATGGAACTCCATGCCTTGCTTCAAGATATCTTTCCCGAAGACTCTAACGACAGCTTCTGGATAGCTCATCACGAATCACCTGTTTTCTTGTCTCAAGATCTCAAAGTTCACTTCCGGATCCGTCGATACAATCGTCTTAGAGCCAAGGATACTGGTTCTGAACAAGGATCCGTACCTGAAGCGGAGAGTCACAATCAAAAGAACAGAGGAGTACTAATTTGAATAAAAGATCTTCATAAAACTAAAAAAATTGACCAAAGGGGTGGTGGTCAAGTTGTAACACAAAGTAGTTGGTTCCTTTGTTTCCTTGTTCCACGGGTCAAACCCGTTTTAGAATGGAAATATATAATTTAAATCGGAATGAATTAAAAGCTGGCTCCGGGTATTGAACAAGATTATAGACCAATGTCCGGAATTCCCGCAGTTTATAAAATAAAAAATAAAAAAAATTTAATAGAATCTTAAATCTTGGAAAACAAACCTTGACATTCTTTTTAAGACAAAGGGATGGATTTCGTAGAAACTGTGAGGTTTAAAGAACTCAATAGTTTCTCCGATCACCGGAAACCCCATTGAACCTGGAGGTCATTTTCTGGAGGAGCACTTAGGGTTAGCCCATCTATAGAACCAGAGAGTGATTTTCACAACCATTATAGCTATAACAACACTCAATGCAACACCCAACATTTTCTCTTTTAATTTTTTTTTTTAAGTAACTACTAAACAATGGTTTTGTTCATTATATATAGTTTCACATTTTAGATAATTAAAAACTTCTGGATTTTAATTCAAAACTTCTATATTTTAATTAAAAACTTCTAGATTTTGATATATAATTAAAAACTACTAGATTGTTTTTTATTTGGTTCAGATTTTAGACAAGTATATCCTTAATATATAATCATTATTTATAAAATTAATTTGAATAAATTATATGAAAGATAAAAAATCTATAAAAAATGATAAATTGAAATTAAATAATAAAAAATATTTTTAATTAATGAGTTGAAATTATATAATAGAAAATTATATTCTAGATATTTTCTTTAGCCAGCATAATTAATTTTTAATTAATTACGAATTAAATTATAGGATCATATTTTTTTAGGAATTTTAAAATTTAACAAAGATTTTACATAAAATTATTTTTAAACATTATAATCATGTTTCGTTAATTTTAAGTTAAGTATATTAAATATAAATAACATATGAAAAAGACATAAGTTCATCAACATAAAATAATAAGTCAACAATCTAAATATGTCGACTATGTAAATAGATAAACCAATCAAAATATAATTCAAAATGTTATAAAATAAGTTGATGGTAAAAAAAGTTAAATCCACATAAATAAAATACTAGTCGATGGTTTGATAAATCAATTTTATTAATAAGTCAATATAAAATTATGTAAGTCTACTAAGAACAAGGTTCAAAAAATCCTTAGGCGCTTGCTATGCATTCAATAGAAACTTAGAGCCTGGAACGACTAGTCGGGGTCTAGCCGGGGCGACGGGGCTATGCAGGAAGTAATTATTTAGTTATTTATTGATTCTCTACTAATATATTAAACTTTTTATTAGTAATATATAAGTTTCTTAAATATAAAAAGTAACAAATATCATCAATAACTAACATTTTGAAAGACAAAGTTCACATAGAACCAAATCAAAATTAAACAAGAAAACCTAGCTCATTTTAAAAAGAAGATAAAAGCTAAAAAAAATATGAAAAGTATAAAACTTCAAAATATACTAAAAAATTTTTTAAGTAGAAACAACTTGAAAACAAAATTTTTGTGGTGATGATTGGTTATGTTAGAATTTGCGGAATATGAAGATTAAGAGTATGAGAGAGAATTGTAACTATGTACACAGAGAATAAGAAGAATAGAAGAACTAAGAGAGAATAAGGAAAAGAGTAAGAGAGTGACTAATCTTAATGAAGAGTGTTACAACATATTTATAGCTTAAACAAACCCTAGAGACCCCTAAAGTCGGAGCCTAAGGAGGAGCCTCACATTTGAATTCAAATGTGAGTGGATAGGAACATTTTCCGGGTTTAAGGGGTTGTAGCCGCTGGAACTCGGATCGATCGATCTAGGTTGGATTGATCGATCTGGACAGGATCGATCGATCCAAATGAGATCGATCGATCTGGTTTATTACGCTTCGTTGGATCGATCGATCCAAACATGGATCGATCGATCTGATACCCAGATCAATACTCCCCCTCAAGCTTAGCCGACGAGGCAAAGGCTAAGCTTGGAACCCCGTGAAGCATCACCTCATTAAAAACCTTAACATAGAAAAACCTCTTGGGATAAAAACTTTGTTAAGGGAAAAAGAGTGTGATATCCACGGACTAGAGGACATGATCAAGGGCGTGAGAGGTCTACAAGCCCAAGTTTACTATAGATGTGAGTACAAACTTTGAGACTTGCAGCCTTGGTGAATATGTCCGCCAATTGATCTTCGCTTCGAGTATTGCATGGAAGAATTACTCCCTCTTCGATCTTCTCGCGGACTTTGTGACAATCCACCTCAATGTGTTTGGCCCGCTCATGAAACACGGAGTTGGATGTGATGTGAATGGCGGCTTGGTTGTATGCATGGTGATGAGGCTTAAGGACATGATGTCGGTTATTGACACGCAACTCTTAACGCGGATATGAGCAAAGACTTGATGTTTCTTGTTGAATAACATGACGTGGATATGAGCCGGGAGACTTTGATTCCCGAGTCCGAGTAGGATTCTTGGTCATCTTTCAAATGAACTCCGAGTAACATGCTTCTTTGCACCACCTTTTGAACTTCTGCCTCTCATGTCTCTTTTTTTATGGTTGATGTTTTCTTGATCTCATTCCAACGCCATTTCCCATCAAGATAGCTCGGATATGACTATGATCGCTTATCTTGAATGAGAACTTATGAAAGAGTGAGCAAAGCGGCATAACTCCTTAATATGCTTCCAGCCTCTTCTTGTCTTTAAAGCTTCTTCCGCTACTTCTCGTTTCAAGTTCTTCCTTGGAGATGTTTCCACCTAGCTCGTTGTTGCTTCTTTTGCTATTGCTCATGAGTTCTTATAAGCTGAGCTCTTCTAGCCATTTTCTCTTTGTAGAATCATTGGAGCTTCTTTTAAACTCCACATACTTCATATGAGTACCAATACATGATGAAGAGGACCCGCTCCTCTTCCTTCTTTGGCTCCGGCTTGGTTTGATTGATTGAATTTTATGAACATGCTTCCATTTTAGTACTCCCCCTCAAGCTTGGTTGGAGGGGCACCGAGGCAAGCTTGTAGCACACAAAGGGGAATTCCCTATTTCCTTTAGCCTTTCTAACGTATAGCTCAAGGGATAAATACCCCAATTCTTTCCCACACTTTTCCCTTCATGGCTTGTCTTCTTACAAGCTAGATGTGAAGATCTTCTTATCAACTTTTGAGCCTCTTTGGTCTATTCTCCATTTACTCCATTGTATGAGTGAGACACTTGCAGATTTGAATTAATATCAATTTAAGCACCAACACCCTTATTGACTTCATTTCTTCTTCATGTGACCCCTTCTTTTCATCTAATACTCCTTTTGAGAATATTCACGACTTTCCTCCGTTAAACCTTCAACATGAGATTTTAAAATTTTTAAGGTAGTGGCCGTGAGGGATAAGAAGTTTAGATGAAAAATAGGTTTGCAAATAAGAGAAATGATGTGTTGCGTTTTTGACGCATTCTAACAGTTACTTTCAAGTCTTTTTCAAGTCTTTATCGAGTTTTTTAGTTTTGTTTTGAGTCATTACAAGTCTAAAGATGGCTAAGGATGAAGATTGGAGCTTATGGAGAAAAATTAGTTGAAATTGAAGAAAAGTCGGAATTTACGAGCTGAGCACCCGCTCAGCCCCTGAGCGTCCGCTCACGACGAACCAGAATGACCAAAAACGGAAAAGCCCTAACTTTCCTAATTTTTCGGAAAGAGAATCTCCAAATCATTCAGCCGCCTCCTGACCTAGATCTATCAAGTTTTTTTCATTATTTTCTATAGACGAAGTTTAGAAAAGAAGAGAGACTCGTTTTTAGAGAGAATTTTTAGAGCTCTTGCACTTGGAAGATTTGGAGAAAATAGATTTCTACATCCCCTTGAGAAGAACTCTAAACTCTCTTTGTTTTTACCGATTTATATCATGAATATTTCAGATTCTTTCGCTGCGTTGTTTTTTGTTCTATGGCTGAGTAGTTCTTTAGTTAGGTTAAGGGTTTCAAAAGAGATTCAATGATTTAATGAACTGAACATAGATAGGATTTATTATTCGATGTCTTCGCCTATAGTTGATCTTATTGCCTAGACTATCTGATCACTTAGTCTTTGATTTTAGGTTAAATCTATTCACCAAAAGTGTTATAGGTTGCTAGAACAAACATAGGTGGGCGATTTGTCCTTAGCCAACGACAGTTGATGCTAAGGCAAATCGTGAACATATCGAACCCGTTCATTAATTTTTGTCTGCGATTTTAGGTTCAAACGATAGTTTATGATGCTAGGTTGCTAGATAAAGTTGTTGACGCCACGACAGTGGGTCAGTCTTATTTTTATGTTTGAGTTCTAGACTTGTGTTAAATTGTTTTCTGAATAATTGTTTGGTTCTAGATGATTTGATCCCTGCGAATTTGCCCTTGACCTAGCATTTTTATCTTATTGTTTTTAAACCGTTTTTATTTAATTTGCATGTTGTTTACGAAACCACAATTCTTTGAATCGCTTAGCTACTATTTTATCTCACGGAATTAGAGCGTATTAGTGGTCCTTTAGATCGAATCTTCATTACTACTGCGTGTTTATTTGCGTTTAAAAATAAAACCTTAGACCACACGCTTTCACCATATATCAAGAAACTAGAGTAATAGGGACTAATAGAATAAGCATATTGAAACAAATAAGAGTTTAGAGAGTAGCCCTTTGTGCTTCTTTGTTTATGGCTTGTTAAGGTGGTGTTTATTCATGGAACACCCCTTAGTTTGTCTTTCTTCATGACTTTTTCTTCATGAGTTTCTCTTCCACCCCTCAAACCTTGTTGGCACCATCTCCTCCTAGGGTCAACAATGGTTAGTGACAACACATTGCGGTTTCCCCTAGGGTCAACAATGGTTAGTCGTTGGAATATTTTCACTTCAAAGCTTTTCCCATAAAGGGCTTTTGAACTCAAAAATAACTTGGATTCATCATGACTTCAAATGCTTAAACTCCTACGAGCAAAGCAAGCCATGGTTCACACTCTTTTTAGCAATTAAATCGAAAGGTCTCGAATTCATCATGACTTCAAGGCTTCCACTCCTTAGAGTAAAGCAAGCATGGTTCACACTCTTTTGATACTTTCAAAAGGACTCGGATTCATCATGACTTCAAAGGCTTCCACTCCTAAGAGTAAAGCAAGCATGGTTCACACTCTTTTTCACTTTGAAAAAGGACTCGGATTCAACATGACTTCAAAGGCTTCCACTCCTAAGAGTAAAGCAAGCATGGTTCACACTCTTTTTCACCTTTTTTTTTCATTTAATAAAAGGGAATTGGATTCATCAAGGTCCTATGTTTGTACCCATAATGGTCAAGTGAACCAAGGTTCTCTTCCTTTGATCTTTTGGATGCAACATGGCCTTAAATACTTTAGTCCACAAGGATCAAACATATTTCCCATGGTTCACTATTTTAAAATAACACAAACCGCACACACAACAAAAACTTCAATGGAATTAAGTCTTTCTTCATTTCACTAGAAAGAAAACAAGTCCAAGGTTTGTAAACCAAAACATGCGGTTTGAGCTCAAACAAAAACTTAAATAACCACAAGTATCAATGATACTTAGAAGTCTTTACATTCAACAAGGATGAAAGACAAGTCAAGATTACAAGTGGTTCTAATCCAAGGAGAGTTGAGTTAACCATCCTTGAAGTGTATTCCCATAGGAAAAACACACATGAGCCAATGGTTAACGTTTCCGCTCCACTGGATAATAAAAAAATCTTTTGAAAAAAAACTAGTAACATAAGAAATGACTTAGAGATAAGAATGGGGCTTAAAGAGTAGGATAAACTTGAGTAAAAAAAAAACAAGCAAACCATGGGTTTAAAGAAACTCATGGATAATCGCTTTAAGGCAACTTTAATTCATTCCCCTTGTGGTTCTTCACCATGCCACCATTCTTTTATATTTGAAAACAAAGGACTTGGATTCATCAAGGCCTAAAGTTTTAAACTCCATTGAGCAAAAAAATGACCAAGGTTCTCTTCCTTTGATGATTATTGAAAACACGGGACTTGGATTCATCAAGGCTTTATGCTTTCACTCATGAGAGCAAAGCTTTACCAAGGTTCTCTTCCCCTTTTAAAATAACCCAAAAGAACTTGGATTCATCAAGGTTCTCTAGCCATGGATTTCCTAAAGGTTCCTTACCTTTTTTATCAAAAGTGTTTTGGATTCCTCAAGGTTCTCTAGCCGTGGATTCATCAAGGTTCTCTTTCTTTTGAGACAAAACTGATATACCACACATTAGATGCTTTAATCCATAGAAATCAAGCATCTTGAAGCGTGGTTCCCTATTTTAAATGACCCAAACCGCAAACACAAAACAAAACCAATGGAAATAGAAATCACTCCAATGTTTCAATTTAAAACATGCGATTTTGAGTTCATTTAAAACAATAAATGACTTGGAGATAAGAATGGGCTTAAGAGGATCAGAAAATAGAGTAAGCATCCAAGCATACCATGGATCTCAGAATAAGAGAGACCCATGGGTGAAGGTAAACTTATCTCTTTCTCTCCTTTATGGGTTTTTCACCACCACCATTCATTTCTCTTCATTGTCACTTTTAGGGATGAAGAATATAGAGAATAGAAGAAGAATAAGATGAAGAATCGGATCTAATGCTCTGCTACCATGTTAGAATTTGCGGAATATGAAGATTAAGAGTATGTGAGAATTGTAACTATGTACATAGAGAATAAGAAGAATAGAAGAACTAAGAGAGAATAAGGAAAAGAGTAACAGATTGATTAATCTTAATGAAGAGTGTTACAACATATTTATAGCTTAAACAAACCCTATAGACCCCTAAAGTCGGAGCCTAAGGAGGAGCCTCACATTTGAATTCAAATATGAGTGGATAGGAACATTTTCCGGATTTAAGGGGTTGTAGCCGTTGGAACTCGGATCGATCGATATAGATTGGATCGATCGATCTGGACAGAATCGATCGATCCAAATGAGATCGATCGATCTGGTTTATTACGCTTCGTTGGATCGATCGATCTGGTTTATTACGATTCGTTGGATCGATCGATCCGGATACCCAGATCAATAGGTTAGAGAATTAGAGTGACTGAATTCATTTTCTCTCTTGAAAAATAAGCGGAATCACTAGATGAAAAAAAAAATCAAGTTCGTTTATTTATACCGAGCTTTTATTAATTTACTATTTATTTTTTATTGTTATTTTATTAATTTTTATGATAAGAGATCAACCAAAAAAATCATAACTATTAACCATGCATTAAATCAGCTGATTTGGCCGACTAGGCTGACTAATAGCGATTTTGAGTGCCCAAACTACATTACCGATTTGATCTACCAATTTTAACAAAATCAAGGTGCATGTATGTTCATGAGCGCCTAGCCCGGGGGCCTAGACGTCGACTAGACCGATTATTTTAACCATGACTAAGAAAAAATAACTCTACGAAAATAAGTATAAATCAACGAACAAAATAAAAAAAAAATCAAAAATTTGAATAATTTGACTATATAAATATATCAACTAATCAAAATATAAGTCAACTATATAAAATGAGTTGATGATGGAAAAACTTAAGTCGACAGTAATAAAAAATAAGTCGACAGTTCAATAAATTAGCTTTATTAATAAGTCAATATAAAATAATATAAGTCTATCAAAAATAAAGAAGTTTAAGAGAAAAATTATAAATCGACGAACAATAAAATAAGCAAACAATCTAAATAAGTCAACTATGCAAATAAATCAAACCATCAAAATATATGTCAACGGTTATTTTACATTGTAAAAAGAGTATTTTCAAC
>VBRH01000576.1:4515-15241 GCA_014578085.1 Cardamine resedifolia | reverse complement strand
AAAAAAAAAAAAAAAGAGAGTTCTTGATCCCAAAGATTTTGAACGAGATAGGATGTAGGGATCGAGTAAAAAGTACCACCAATTCTTAGTTTTTGTGATTATTAACTATTCCAGCGGTAAAATTCCTTACTTGTAAAATTTTTATTGATAGTCGTCGGACGAATGACCCGTTTTCTCTAATCGACTTGATGAGATTGGTCTGATCTGAGGTAATTTTCCTTCTTTCTCACTTTTAAATATTTCTCTTTCCTTTAATCATCATACTGATTGTTTAGTCCGATCTTCTATAATTTTAAGTTCTGAAATTTCTTATATAAACTCTTCCCCTATTAATTGGCAATTAATCAAGGAGTGTTCTTTTTATTAATGTATGGTTGAAAAAAAACTAGCCACAGAGTAATCAATCAAAACTTATTTTGGTGTAGTTTACCACGTATCCAAAATTTCCGGACTTTGCAACACAATTTAGACGCTATTATCGAAACTAGATAATTAGTTTTAATTTTCTATATATTGCATAAATTTTTACTAATCAATAAGTAAACATGATGTAGGATCAAAAGATAGGGAGTTGGTGGATGGGTGTCCTCCTTGAACATGACGTCCTGGAGCCGGTCGGATATTGGGCGGCCATTCTTTTACCCTCTAAACTGATTTCACAAAGAGACTGGAGTGGGGTGGTGAGATCACCAACAAAAGACTTTCGGCTAGCACACGACGCAAATGGGATCCGGATATTTTCTTGACAACGATTTTAGAAAGGCTGCTTATATGTGCAACATAAAAATTGTCTTGTCCAAAAACGATTTATATTTCCTAGTAGGAGGAACTCACTCTGATGATTACCATGCCAAGAAGTCGAATAATCATAAGCTTGGGACATATTTTTACTATGGGGTACCAGAGGAGCTTAACCCAAAAAATGTGATCACAGTTCATCTGCATGGGACTCTACTCTTCTATATCTTTGTTTTGTTTCCTTTGCTTGTTTAGTTTTTTTTATTGTTTGTCGTATCTTGTGACTTAAATTGGTATCTTAAAAAACTCGGCAGTGTTTAGTTGTTGCTACTTGCGAATTATGCTTGAATTTGATTCAACAACTTGCTAAATATTAACATGATTGGTTTTCCAAAAATGTGAAGGACCTTGACCATGTATCTTAGATTTCCGGTATTCTTCTCTAGTTTAATCTTTCCAAAACAGATTATGCAAGTCGTGGAATTTCTCCACTAAATGTGCAATTGACACACAAAATAGATTTTTCTTTTCAAGTTACGAATGATAAAAGCATAAACATGAAATTAGTAAATTTCATATTTAATTTTAAAATGCAAACAATATACACCATAAGGTTAAAAAGAATAGTACATCTTATTCAAAACATTAAAACTAGTTTAATCAATATGATTTCGCGTTTATCTAATATATGTTTAAGTTTTTTTTTAATATGTAAAATTAAATTGATAAAAATAAATTACAAAATATAAGTAAAAAAAAAGTAAAATATAAGCAAAACAAAAATAAAAAATAAGCAAATTTTAAAATGTTGTTTAGTTTGTTTTCAAGTAGTGTTTTATAGTCTAATAATTAATTAGTCATTTCTATTTTTAATATATAATAAATTGATTTAATTAGTTATAAAAACAAAACTATGGATGCAAGAAGAAAAAAAGAGATGGCATGGGAGGGGGTCACCGTTGTTGTTGAAGGTGTACATTTTGGGATATTCCAATAAATTGGATAAAGATAAAATGAAAAAAAAAAAAAAAGATGGATGGAAAGTATGGCCCAAAAACTAAACAAAATGTCCTAAGGGATCGATTCCAATTATGGTTGGACAATGAAACTCCGAATACTAACTACTACTAGTAAACAAGTCACCAAACTTTTAATAATATTCATAGTAAAATTTTGTTTGAAATTTGTTAAGAAACTATTATTTATTTACATTGAACCCTTTAGAAACTAATGGATGTAAACAAATAGTGCGCCATTCCACAAAATTGGTTCATCTCTATTTATATACATTTTTGGTATAAATTTAAAAACTTTAGAATTCTGTTGAGAAAAAATTAAAAAATATAATTTTCATTCATTTGTGATTTTTCAATCGTCCCTTAAACTTTTTTTCTTTACTTCCACTTCTTTTATCATTAACTATCTAAATTATGGTCACTAACTATTACATTTAAGTAATGTTCATTAAATAAAATTTCTTTGCAATTAATATTTAATCAGAAAATATACAAAAAAATGTATATCAAATATAAATACAATATAAAGTTCTAATTAATGGACAACTTCGGGTCAAATAACTCATAAAAAAAGAACTTAGGCAAGAAGATCCCTTATCACTTTACTTATTTATCCTTTGTACGGAGGTTTTGATAGAAAATATTCGTAAAACATAAATGAGAAAAGCACTAACTGGAATAAAACTTGCGAGAGAAATTCCATCGATCTCTCATATGTTGTTTGCGGATGGTAGTTTATTTTTCTGCAAGGCTAATTAGACTGAGTGTTAGAATATTTTGAATATACTAAAGTTGTATGAGAGAGCTTCGGGTCAACAAATTAATTTTACAAAATCATCATTCCAATTCGGGCATAAGATTGAGGAAACGACCTGAGCAGAGTTAAAATAAGTTTTTGGAATTTCCACCATGGGAGGTATGAGATCATATCTAGGTCTTCCGGAGAGTCGAGATGGTGCAAAAACTAAAATATTTGCTTTTGTTAGAGACAGAATACAAGAACGAATTAATGGATGATGGTCAGCAAATTTTTTATCAAAAAGTGGAAAATAAGTTCTTATCAAATCAGTTGCGGCGACAATGCCAACATATGTAATGACTTGCTATAGACTCCTTAAATCAATAACCACTAAGCTGACTAGTGCAGTAGCAAAGTTTTGGTAGAGCTCAAATGAAACTCAAAAAGGTCTACATTGGTTGGGTTGGAACAAAATGTGTAAAAGTAAAAAGGAAGGAGGTATTGGATTTAGAAAAATTGAAATTTCAATACGACATTATTAACAAAGCAACTATGGCGCCTTATAGAGTTCATGGATTCCCTTTTCACTAGAGTTTTTAAAGGATACTACTATCGAAAAACCGATCCAATGGATCCGATTAAGTCGTACTCCTCATCCTATGGAAGGAGGAGCATTATCTCGGCAAGACCTTGTTAAAAAAGGAATGATTAAAGGAATTGGCTCTGGATCTATAATTTCTGTTTGGAATGATCCATGGATACCAAATTTTTGACCGAGACCAGCTACATGTAATGAACATAATTTCCATCCCAGTTTGACGGTAAATCAGTTGATCAATCCAGCAAATAGGATGTGGAATATGGATTTAGTCAAAGAATTAATTAAGCCCGAGGATTTGAAAATTATTTTGGGTATTCTGGTTACCAATATCAATAAAGCTAATACTTTAGGTTGGTACTTTACAAAATCGGGAAACTATAAAGTAAAATCAGGATATTGGACCGAAAGAAATGAACTATCGGTTGGATCTCCAACACATGTATATGGACCAGATTTTTGGCTACTTCATACACAATCTTGGAAAATAAAGTGTTCACTAGAGTTAAGAAATTTTATGTGGTAGGCGATCACGGGATATTTAGCGGTGAATTCAAATCTAAGGTATAGATGACTAAATTGTGATTCTCAGTGTCCAAGGTGTGGAGCGGAGGAGGAGACAATTTATCATGTTCTTTTTGAATGTCCTCCAGCAGTTCAAATACGGGCGCTATTCCGTCAGTTGTAGGAAATTTTTCTGGCCCATCAATATTTTTTGAGTATGGATTTTTTTTTTTGGAGACTTCCGACAGCTTTATTAAATTAGGTTTTAGTCATATGCTCCATTCCGTGAACCGTAGTTAATCAATAGTATTCTAAACTTATCCAGCTACAATGAAGCACAAATTTTTTTAAAAAAAATCCATCTATATTTGAGAAAACCAATCTATCTCTTTATTTTGAGATTTCAGTGCTTGTAGAAAAAGTCACCAGCTGGATACTCAAAATAATCAGACATATTGGAATAAGAAAAGCCATACATAGATGATTAAAAGCTAATTTATCATAGTAGCAAGACTTCAACTAAAAGAGAAATTTCGAGCTTCACATTCAGCAGCAGAACAGTCCTTGATATCCATTGAATCCCTATTAATTTTTGGATGAAACTGCCTAATCATTTCTACTTTGATCTCAAGGTTTCCGATCGATTCATTAATGGTGTATATATCATATGTAGATCCTTCTAAGTAATTATTAAGAAATTAATGTCAGTCATCTCTTTCAAAACAATTAAAAAGAAAAATTTTAAACTAATTATTTAACAAAAAAAAATTTTTTTTAACTAATTTTGCATCGGAAAGATCTTAAGCAGCAATTTTAAGGGTATTAGCCAACAAAAATTTAAGGGTTATGTTTTGTAAAATTTAAATAGTTTAACGTTTGTTTTGCATTTTTATTCTTAAATAAAAACCTTTTAAATAAAGAAAACAAAACGTCATGCATATCTCACGTTGAACTACAATCCGGCACGCATTGTCGTCAACTTTGTCGCTTCTTTACAAACGCGAGCCAAATTGATTCTTCAACAAACGTTTTAAATGAGTGAAGTTTTGCGCAGAGCCAAACACGCACTTAGCGTCAAGCAGTACCAATCTCTCTTGAACCAATATGCAGCTACTCAGTCAATCGCCAAAACCAAAGCTTTACACTGCCACGTCATTACCTGCGGTCGAATTTCCAGCCACATTCTCTCGACTCTCTCCGTAACTTATGCTTTATGTGGTCATATCACCTATGCACGGAAGCTGTTCGAGGAAATGCCTCAAAGCTCTTTGCTTTCATATAACATTGTTATCAGAATGTATGTGCGTGATGGATTGTATGAAGATGCTATTAACATGTTCATTAGAATGGTTAGTGAAGGAACTCAATGTTGCCCAGATGGTTATACATACCCTTTTGTTGCCAAGGCTGCTGGAGAGTTGAAATCGATAAAACTGGGTTTGGTTATTCATGGGAGGATCTTGAGAAGCTTTTTTGGTACGGATAAGTATGTGCAGAACGCGTTGTTGGCTATGTATATGAACTTTGGGAGGATTGAAATGGCGAGGAAGGTGTTTGATGTGATGAAGAACAGAGATGTTATCTCATGGAACACGATGATTAGTGGGTATTGTAGGAATGGATATATGAATGATGCTTTGATGATGTTTGATTGGATGGTAAATGAAGGTGTTGATCTTGACCATGCTACAGTTGTTTCCATGTTGCCTGTTTGTGGTCATTTGAAGGATTTGGAAATGGGAAGAAGTGTTCATAAGTTGGTGGAAGAGAAGCGGTTAGGGGATAAAATTGAGGTGAAGAACGCGTTGGTGAATATGTATTTGAAATGTGGTCGTATGGACGAGGCGAGATTTGTCTTTGACAGGATTGAACACAGGGATGTGATTACATGGACTTGTATGATTAACGGATATATAGAAGATGGGGATATGAAAAATGCTTTAGAGTTGTGTAGATTGATGCATTTTGAAGGCGTAAGACCTAATGCTGTGACTATAGCCTCTCTTGTTTCGGCATGTGGTGATGCTTTGGAGCTGAATGATGGTAAATGTTTACACGGTTGGGCGATAAGGCAAAACATTTATTCTGATATCATCATTGAAACATCTTTGATCAGCATGTATGCTAAATGCAATCGTGTAGATCTCTGCTTTAAAGTCTTTTCGGGGGCTTCGAAAAACCATACCGGTCCTTGGAGTGCAATTATCGCTGGTTGCGTACATAATGAACTTGTGAGTGATGCGTTGGTTCTGTTCAAACGGATGCGACGGGAAGATGTAGAACCCAACATTGCTACACTAAACAGTCTCCTTCCAGCATATGCAGCTTTGGCAGATTTGCGCCAAGCAATGAATATCCATTGCTACTTAACCAAAACCGGGTTTATGTCAAGCCTCGATGCTGTTACAGGGCTTGTTCATATTTACTCGAAGTGTGGAAATTTAGAATCCGCCCACAAGATATTCGATGCAATCCAGGAGAAACACAAGAGCAAAGATGTAGTTCTATGGGGTGCGTTAATTTCTGGCTATGGGATGCACGGCGATGGTCATAACGCGATGCTAGTTTTCATGGAAATGGTCAAGTCTGGTGTGACGCCAAATGAAATCATTTTCACTTCTGCCTTAAATGCTTGCAGTCATTCCGGTTTGGTTGAAGAAGGCTTGACATTATTCAGGTTCATGCTTGAACATTATAAGACGGTAGCTCAATCAAACCATTACACTTGCATCGTTGATCTTCTTGGCCGAGCAGGTCGGTTAGACGAAGCTTACAATCTCATTACAACAATCCCATTTGAACCGACCTCAACTGTTTGGGGTGCTTTGCTTGCTGCTTGTGTCACACACGAGAATGTCCAGCTTGGAGAAATAGCAGCAAACAAACTGTTCGAGCTGGAACCAGAGAACACGGGAAATTACGTGTTGTTGGCAAATATCTATGCGGCTTTAGGACGATGGAAAGATATGGAGAAGGTGAGAAACATGATGGAGAATGTTGGATTGAGAAAGAAACCGGGTCATAGCACAGTCGAAATCAGAAGTAATTCAAGTTGATGAGAGATACATAGAAGAGATTCTTAGATTTAGTTTGGGGTCCAAAGATTATAAATTTGTCTATTACAATTTTTCAAGTGTTGTTCATACATATACATGCACAGAATCAACAAATGATTTGTAGATGCACGCCAATGGTAGATTGAGAATAGAACCTTGCACAACTTCAGCTTATGATACACTTCACACCAACTCTATCCAAAGGTTCTTCCCATAGCCTAGCAATAATAATTCACAAGAACATAGAAACAGAGAGATTACAACATAACTTTTAACCAGAGCTTCAACCATTTCTTCAAAGGAAAGCGCAAAGGTCGAAAGATCACTGAAACTCGGTAGCTCCATCAGAATCAGACAATGGTAAGAGTGTACAAACTCCAAGCATATGTCCATTGAGGCAAACATTATACTCAATGCTATCTTCATAAGCCCCCAATCTACAGCTAGCACTTTGCGGTATCATTTTCGCTTGAAGCATACTCCACAGCTTTGCTTTGCAATACGGACAAACTTCAGTTGGATGAAACGATGTCCCTTTCTTAATAAGCAACTTCCTCACCTTCGACATCGAAAAAGATTTGAAAATCCCGCGGAAAAATCCCAAATCACCATCTTCGCCTTGATCAAGATGTTCACAAGGATCAGAAACATAGAGGATGTCATCATTTCGACATTGTGGAGGAAGGAAGCTTCTTCCCGATGTTCTAGAGAAACGTGTTCTATGAACAAAATGACCGGGACTCTGAACATCGTTAAAGAGTCCACCTTTACTCGAACCAGAGCAGTAAATCAAAAGTTTCCCAAGTGCTCTCCAACTCCCATCAACACTATGGCTACCACTAGATTGAAGATCACACATCATCTTAGGTGCTCTAGCTCTACAAAACTCTTTCCATAGTAACCGCTTAGCGAGATCATCAAACCATTTACAAACGCAAGATAGAGTCGCGATTACATTAGGGTTCCAGTTTAGATGCTGAACCATAAGAAACAATACTTCTTCGCTTATATGTCCTTTCGTACAATGACAAGTCGCCGAGTGAATGCAACGGTATTGTTTTGCTATTTTCATCTTCTCAACCTAACAAACACAAGCAAATTTATTAAAACAGTCTATATTTATTAAAACAGTCTCTAGATAAGATTAATATCATCCAGTAGAATCACACAAGTTGCAATTTTCATTGAATAAAATGCATTAAGAAAAGCCAATACAGTTTTAAGTAATTGTTAAGCTGACCAAATCATAAGCTCATATCATTATATAAACTATACCCAAATCAAAGATGCATCCTTTATATACTCAACTTGAGAAATCAAATTTATTCACAGGTCAACCTAAGCAAGTAAAAATTGGACCTTTAAAGATTCCCACAAAACCAAAATCAAATTACCAAAGATCTATCTATACATACATTTCTACAATGCGAAAGATCTTAATGGGAACATAATCTCACCTTAATTTACACCAATCTTATCTTCTCTGAAGAACCAAGAGCTTAAAAATGCGAAATTTTTAGTAGAATTGAGAAGTAAAGAAAAGAAAGAGATTAGGGTTTTGCTCTAGCTAGACCACAAAATTTCAACAAAAAAGAAGAAGAAAAAAAGTAAAGAGTCAACATTTCAAGTAATACAGCTATTTCCAGCAATACCCAGAAAGGAATTTTTGATGATGATGAATGCATGCAAATTGCAAAGAATCGAGAAGAAGCAAATCTCCTTGTTTCCTAATTGTTTTCTGATTGTTTTCTATGTAATTTTGTCTGTGACTCTGGGGCAATGTTCAGGTACGGTAAGGTGTATGGTATGGCTAATGGATTTGCTTGGATGGAGGCATGGAGCTGATCCGTTATGTTGACCGTTGATGGTAACGGCACGTTTGATAATTACGTCTGGACGAGGATTTGAAGATTTGTTTATAATTGCGTGTTTAGTTAATGGGAAGTTAATTAACTTCATCTACTTTGTTTGTCTCCCTTATAGCTGAATTTCGATGAAAAGTTGGAAAAGATGTTTGAACAATAAACAAAATATGTGGAAATTATGAAAATATCCTCCGAAGCAGACAAAATAACGAGTTGGTTTCATAACTAAAGCAAGGCCGAGTGATTACACGACACGTGGAATAGTGTAATTGTCGTCACTTTGCGTGGCTTAAGAATAGTGGTCGGTCCCAGGAGCGGAAGAAGAACGTCCATTAGTTTGATGACTTTAACTTTTTTTTTTTTTTATCAACAATTATATATTAATTAAATCAGTTTAAAAATTCAAACTGGCCATATATTGTTTGCATGTATAATAAATTGTTGATAAAGTTTGGCATTCAGTGCTAATTTATCCACTTTTAAATTTAAATTTTTAAAAATTAAAGAAAGAAAGAAAAAGAGAAACAATTATTAATTCTCACTTGATCGTGCATGCGTATCGACTTCCAAGTTAAAACTTCGGTTTCCGCTAATATTAAGTTTTTTTGTAGGTTTTTAATCAATATTTTTAAGTACCTTTTCATTAGCTTTTCTGCTAATATTAATCATGTTTTTTCCGGCAGACTATTTCCCCGGTACATGCATTTTACGATCATTATTTTCAGAAAAAAGAAAGAACAGTTTTTGAATATGAAATGTTTACATACCTGAAGAACAAGAGCTCCATTACGAACATTGAGTTGATTAGCTACTGGATCAGAGGCTAATTCTATGTTAATACCATCTCGAAGGACCTGAAATTTTTGGATTTAGTAACAACATCAAGAAATACCAAAAATGGACAAGTTTTCCTTCAAAACGGATCAGCTCCGACAAGTTTTCCTTCAAAAATTTTCTGCACCGTTCAAGATTTGCACAAATGAGCAGAGATGAGAATAACTAGAGAGAGTATTAACAATGTAAATAATTCATGCTGCAGAAAAAAACTCTCGCCCATCAGATGCAAGAATATTCACACGACCAACCAGATCTCCGTGGCTAGGATTTCTTGAAAGAGCTTTGCCAATAACTGTTTCGCAGAAGATACAACTACACTTACAATATTATCCTTAGCCTACAATCCCAACCCATCATTTAAGCACTTGTACACTCAATCATGGTTCATTCAGATAATCTTACCGTGATAATTGGTCACATTGTAAGTCAAAACAAACGATAATAACATAAACGAGATATTTTATTTAGTATTGAGAAACATTACCTCAACCACACCTGTCATTTTGAGCTGAGGTGGTAATGTCACATCAAATATGTTTACCACATAAACCATCCCTCTCCACCTTCCGTATGAAGATGAAAGATCTAATTATGCATGAGCGTTCGGGTTTGAGTCAGATCTTTCGGGTTTTCAGGTCTTTCGGGTTTGGTAACCTAATACACATTCGGATATATATAGTTTTTGGTTCAGGTTCGGTTCGGTTCTATGTATATTCGGGTACCCAAAATATTGGGAGAAAATTTAAAAAGAGGTTAAATTTGAATAAAATTTGGTTTAATTTTCATAAATATAAATAAAAACTTTTGGATATTTCAGTTATTTTTGATAACTTTGGTTTTTTTGTCTAAAAATAATTGATATTTTTGGGTTTATAATTATAGTTTTAGGTAATTGGGTTATATAAAGTATAAATATAATTCATACAAGTATATATATAATTAATATTTTTAGGTATCAATTATAGAGAAATTTTGGAAAAATGCCCTAATTAAGTTTTGTAATTTGAAAAATACTTTCTCCTTAATTTCTCTATTTTGTTTTTAAAAAACTGATATTATTTTACTAAAATAAACTTAAAATGCTGAATAATAGTTTTTAGAAACAAATCAATTAAAAAAAAATATCGATAAATTTTTTTTGAAGATAAAGACATATTTTATTTTACCTAGAAAATAATATCTTATTTGAAAATGCAGATTTTATTTGGAAAAGAAACTCTAAGAAAATTTCTTAAGAAAATCCCTTAAAATTAATAAATATATATATATATATATATATTAATTTATTTTATTTGAATAAAATAATATTTTTATTTATTTCCTCGATTTTTAAAAACTAATATTGTTTTACTAAAACCTGAAAATGCTGAATA
>VBRH01000575.1:65575-83259 GCA_014578085.1 Cardamine resedifolia | reverse complement strand
AATTAATGTAAACTATTTCGTCTATAAAAGATATTAAAAAAAATTAAACCCTAAATTGTAGATAAAGAACTCAAACCAATTAATGTATATCTGGTCGTCCATAAAAATATTAAAAAAACTAAAAATTAATCGGGTTTGTGTCCTTGAGCTCGCACCACTTATTCGAACAATGAAAAAAAAATCAAACCAAATAATTTTAAGGACTCTATACCCTAAACACATATTAAGGAATCCAAATCAATTAATGTAAAATAATTCGTCTATAAAAGACATTAAAAACAAACTAAACCCAAAGTAGTAGATAAGAAACTCAAACCAATTAATTTATATATGGTCATCCATAAAAAAAAATTTTAAAAAAACTAAAAATTAATCGGGTTTGTGTCTTTGAGCTCGCACCATTTATTCGAACAAGGAAAAAAAAATCAAACTAACAAATAATTTTAAGGAATCTATACTCTAAACACACATTTTAAGGAACCCAAACAAATGATTTTACGGAATTTATTCCGTAACAAGGTTACAAATGAAGGGTACTATACCATACACCCAAATAGAATAGAGAATCCAAACATATAATTTTAGAATATTTACCACGTAACAAAGTTAGAAAATAAAGATATTATACCATATATCTACATGGAAAAGGGAACCAAACAAATAATTTTACAGTATTTATTTCGTAAGAATATTAACGAAAAATTAGAAAAATAATGTCATTAGGTTTGAATCAATTACCAAAATTTATACCCTAAAAAATCTAAATTCTACATTATAAATATATAACCCAAACAAAATGTTTTAGATATCTAAACAAAATCGTTTCGTGGACAAAGCATATAACATACATTATCTATCAAAACTCGTAGACAAAATAATACAGATGAAATAATAAAAAAATCTGAATTGATCAGAGGAAAAAATTATGTTTTTACACAAAAGATAATAAAGTTTTTGGAGGAACGTAGTCATAGTGGTATTTTTCAAAAATCTTTTTGATAATTGTGGTTTTTGAAATTAATTTTTTTTTTTTTTCTTTGTCAACCTAGATGTAGATGATTTCAACAAACCAATTAGTATCTCTAGTACACTAGTTAATTTTGTTAATAATTTCATTTGCTGAGCCGCAGCTGAGCTCAGACACTTCCGTTGCACATATATACAATTGACTACTTTAAATAGAGAAGCTAATACTGAATTATCACTGATTATTATCACAGTGGTCCAACTACGTAGTACGAACAAGACAAAAATAAATCGATTGTTTTTTTTTAAGAAAGTCAATTGTTTCTTTGAAGTTGAGCTAATTATATAGCTCTTGCGTTAGAAAACTACGTAATCGTAGGTACGTAGGGACATCAAATGAATAAAATAATTCATAGGTTAAACTACGAAATATGCCCATTCGTTTTCAAAAGGAGATGCTCTGTTCTAACGTCCAAGAAATAAATCAAAAGATGCCAAAATAATACACAATGCGTCTCTCTCGTTTTTTCTTCCTAAATAAGCGACATATTTTATTTTATAAACTGAAATAGTGGAATAGTCGAATGATTGAATAACAAAAGTTAAAAAAAAAATCAAAAAGAATAACATAAGTTTTTTAAACCAAATAAAATGTTTGTAAAATAATCATCAAGGCTTTTTATAGATTTTAGATTAATTCACATAGGAGAACTAAGCTCATATACGAATATATGAAACTTATTACATTGTAGAGAGTAACAAAAATGTATAACCAAAGAAAAAATAATAGGTGAAACTGGAAAAATTGGGTAGTTTTTATATTTTAATTTGGTGATTAGGTAGTTTTTGCTCAAAAGATGTTTTAGGTAATTTTTGGATATTTTTTTAGTAGAAATTGGATAGATGGGTAGTTTTTATGTTTTAATTTGCATTTAGGTAATATTTACCCATTTAAATATGTTTTAGGTAGTTTTAAAATAAAAAATTCCCTAATTTTCTTCATAAAAACTACCAAAAAAAATCTAAATCACAAATAAAAACATAAAAACTACCCAATTTTTAAACAAACTCTAGTTTTAAGGTAGTTTCTAATAATATCCTTTATCTTCTTCTTAAAAATACCTATATTAAATATATTTTGGTCAAAAACTACTAAAACACTAAATTGAAATATAGTACCCAATTCTCAAAAACATCATTTTTAATATTAGCAAAATAAATCTTTTGAGAATAAGCAAACATACCATCAGACAAGAATGATGAAATCCACATGCCCGAGTGGACATGAAAGCCCTCTTTGTGATTGGACCGTTACAATGTTACTTACTATACCTACAATACTTAGTTTTGGATTTTTCCTCTCTTTTTTTTTTTTTTGTAGATAAGCCTAAAGTTATGGGCCTATGATTGGGCCTGCGATCTTCCTGGGAAAACTCTTTATCTTTTTCTCTATACTTAAAAAATGGTGAAATCCTCACAGGGCTTAAATCCTGCAACTTTGGCGGTCTCATTACTCGTCTCTCCGTCGACGAAGCTATTCTTCTTAAAGATTCTTCTCCGTTGACAAAAGAAGGTACACTGTCTTTCAATTTTCTCGGAAAATTAAGGAATGATCTGAAAAACTTTCGCTAGATCTACGGTTTTTTGTTTTCTTAAACGTTTTTTCTTTCTTTCTACAGCTGTTTAAACCTGTTGATAATGGAGCCTCCGAAATTAAACAGTTTATGTGATCGCTTAGTTACTGGGAATTCAGATCTTGATTACTGGATTTTAATTATTGAATACTTTGCCAAATTCAAAACTGAGCTCTGGATGCTTCATGGTAATTTAAAACATTTTTGCAATCAGTTTTAGTTTCTTTTGTTTTTTTAAGCATTTCAATTTCTGAGATTTTTTTTTATTAACTGTTTTATTTGCAGATGTCTTTGAAATGGCTCCTAAGCTTCCAGATTATCTTGGTGAACATACCAATGAGATGGTAGCTTTTAGATGCCTCGCGTCTTTGTTTGATTCTCATGTTGTTTCTGATGCTAACTCAAAGGTTGAGTTTGATTCTTCTGAGAGCTGTGAATATGTACTTCAATGTATCTTGGATGAGGTAGTTACAAATGAAATGATCAATCTACATTTCATATTCATGTGGTTCTTGATTTCTTACTTAGATTTCTCGGTTCTTCGTTTCGTAGATACCCTTGTCAGAACTGAAACCAGGTGCCCCGGGATTATCGAAATGGAATCTTCTACCATTTATCAAAAGCAAACTTCTTTGTCTACCAAAATGCGCGTTGGAACTGGTATTAGACTTTGCTTAAAAGTTCCCTTTCAGAGGAGCTTACTATAAGGCTTTTAAAGTTTATGTTTTTTTACATTTGTTTTGTTTTATCAGATGATTGAACCAGAGAAGGATGCTGAAGTATCGCCTTGTAATGAGCAAGAGACTATGAGAAGTAATGGTAAAAAGACTGACCAAGTTTCACCTCGAATGGCTGATCCAAATCTAATGGGGAGAAAAGAAGACAGACAATCATTTTGTCGCAGCCCTGAAGATGACAATGCGGGATTCCAAAACGAAAGCGATGATCATGTGTCAAGTCATTTAGAGGATATGTACAGATGTGTTCAATGCAAAGAAAGTGGGAAGCTGTTGTTTTGCTCTGGCGATGGCTGCGAAGTTATGGTTCATCAGAAATGTTTGGATTCACCACCTACTTATGATGATACTGGAAACTTTTACTGCTCTCTTTGTACTTTTACTTGTGCTTCGGCTGAGTATCGTCTATCCCAAGATGAAGTTGCTAAAGCAAAGAAGAAACTAGTTTCGTTTCTTAGTCTGTTGTCAGAGATTAACAAGAAGAAATCTATTGAAGGAACCTGAACTGAACACTTTGTAGGATAAAAAGCTTTGCTTATAAGATTGTCGACAAAAGGAAAATTACATTTGCACTCTCTTGGTTACAATTTTCCGCGGTAATATACAAACAAAGATCTCTAGTCTCTGATACTTTTTGTGATTATTAAGCAGGAGTGATCTGGTCTGAAACAGAAGCTAAACCATGCATTAACCTGACAATCTCAGTAGTATCATCAAGGTAATACTTGGCTTTGCTAGGCTTTTGACCGACAGTACAAGCGAAAATCTCAGCTCTTGGGGCAATCGAAGGGCCTTCAATGGAACTGCATATCACCTCAAACATGTCTTCATCAGACCGGTCATCTCCAATACATAGAACAAACTCGGGCGGTGTTCCTCTTTCTTGCATCATTGAAAGCATCTTTCTTGCTATAAGTCCTTTGCTCACGCCCTGCATTACAACAAAGAACAAAGAAGAGTTGTGATAGGTACAAGTGGAAACAAACGCTACGCTTTTTTTGTGGGGAGTGAACAGTGACACAAACCTGTGGCTTGACCTCAACATAGTTCTGTCCTCGCTTAACTGTTACAGGTTCATTGGCAAGGACACTTTCAAGATGATCTAGAAGTTCCTTCGCTTGACATGAGCCGAAATCAGGATCAGCATCTTCATAGCTCCAAACCAGAGACGTCTCTTTGTCTTCAATTGTTGATCCATCGGTTGTCTCGGTGTAAAGTTCCATCACAGGCTCTGCAATTTGCTTCCAAGAACAATCTACTGCTGCCACACAGTTTTCCCATTCTACTGCTTTCTTTAGCCTGTGTAGTTGTCAGATAAAGGTGGAGAGTTATAAGATTTAAGGGTAAGGCATGGAAATAAGATGTTTTTTGTTGATTACCTCAGAAAATAGCCATGTTCAGCAGCAATTCCAAGCTTCTCACACGGACTAAACCAGTCCGACAGTGTTTCTCGGCTTTTAGCGCTAACAATGAACACCAGATTGCTCTTGTCCCTACACAAGGTGTTCAATATGTCTATTGACTTCGATGAAGGTCTTTTATCGATAGACCCCTGTGGCATTAAAGTATCATCATAGTCCAAAAGAATAGCCCGTGTCTTCGTCCTCTTATAAGCTGATACTATGTGTTCCACTGATAGCTTCCTAAAGCTCTGGTCTAGTGCCACAACTCTGAAACTAAGACCAAACCCAATTCCCCAACACCTCCTTCGTCCATGTTCACCACAACTCCTCTCAAGATCTTGAAGGAAGCTACGAGCCCAATATCCAACATCATGTGTGCTCACATACTTGTAATGCTTCTCATGCCTTAGCTGCTTCTCCGATTCAGCCACTTCAAGGGCACTATCCATTGCATCAGCTACTGCATCAACATTCCAGGGATTAACACGAATGGCTCCGCTTAAAGATGGAGAGCAACCAATGAACTCAGAAACCACCAGCATACTTTTCTTGTGATTATGATTATTCGGCTCCAGCTTCAAAACTTTATCCAGCTTCTCATTTCCTTGACGGGAAACTATATATTCATAAGGTATAAGATTCATCCCATCTCTAACCGCTGTCACCAAACAACACTCAGCAACTACATAATAAGCAACTCTTTCATAAAACTTCAGCGGTTCATCGATCAACACTATTGGATCATACCCGGGCCTTCCAAACGTCTCATTGATCCGCTTAACAGTTGAATACGTCTCAGCTTGCATCTCTATAACATCTTTCCCTTTCCCTCTCGCCGGATTAGCTATCTGCACCAACACACCTTTCCCTTGCCATTCAGGATGTTGTATAAGCAGCTGCTCCATAGCCAAAAGCTTCAAAGTTATCCCTTTGAAAATGTCCATATCATCCACACCAAGCAACATTGTCCTGCCCTTTCGACCATACCGCTCAATGAGCTCCCCGACTTTCCTTTCAGTCTCCGGTAAGCTCAAAACCGACTGAAGCTGACCCATGTGGATTCCCACAGGCAAGATTTTGATACTCACGGTTCTACCGTAATACTCAAGCCCAATGTATCCTCTCTTTGATTCATAAGTAAGACCGAGCATTCGACTACAACAAGACAAGAAATGCCGCGCGTAATCAAACGTATGAAACCCTATCAAATCCGAGTTTAGCAAAGCTCGAAGCAGCTCCTCACGAATAGGCAGAGTTTTGTAAATCTCAGATGAAGGAAACGGACTATGAAGGAAGAAACCAAGCTTGACTCTATTAAACCTCTTCCTCAAGAATGTAGGCAAAACCATCAAATGATAATCATGTATCCACACAAAATCATCCTCAGGATTAATCACTTCCATAATCCTATCAGCAAAAATCTTGTTCACAGAGACATAAGCTTGCCACAGAGTCCTATCAAACCTACCTCCAAGATCAGGAGAAAGCGGCAACATGTAATGAAACAAAGGCCAAAGCTGTTGCTTACAGAATCCATGATAGTATCTACTATACAAATCAAGAGGCAAAAACGTAGGAACACACTTGAAACTCTCAAGAAGAATCTGATAAACTTCTTCTTGTTCATTAGGATGAATCTCTTCTTTCAAACAACCAACATAGATAACTTCAATAGCTTCATCTCCTAAACCATCTTTCAATTGAAGAAGAAGTGAATTCTCATCCCAAGAAAAGCTCCAACTTTTACTAGAACAATTACTTGAGCTACCACCATCAAGCTTTCTCTGAGCTCGTATTGGTAATTCATTAGCTACAATGATGATACGATCTTTTGGAGACAGATCAGTTTCTTTAGAGTCGTTATCGATGTTTGACATGATTCCAGCTACGGCCATAATCCGAGGGATTTGTCGGCTCATACGCCCAAACGTTGGTGAGTCTCCTGAAGCTAACTCCAATAGATTTGAATACGATCTCGAAACCATTTCTTGAAATTAACTTAGACAAATAAAGAGAGAAGAAACTGTTTTGGTTTTTTTTTTTGGTTTCAGACAAGTGAGGTTTAGGTTGTCAAGGAAAGGTTGAAGAAAAAAAGTTCGAACATGATGGAAACAGAACAAAGGCTTCACCGATTATTACACGAGAAAGAGAAAAAGGAATAAGATTCAAGAATATTACAACTTTAAAAAGCAGGGAAAATAAAATAATTTAACGTGAGGTTTTAAATTGGAGAAGACAAAAAGAGATTTTTTTTTTTACTGTTGTTGAAAAATGCTTATGCGGCTTTTTGGGTGAAGGGAAATTAAAAACAAAAAAGAAAGAAAAAGTGATTCTTGTTAACACAACTTTTTCTTCAAACTGGAGATTACCAATTGGAATTAGAAATGAACAATTATACACTAAGAAACAAGCTTTTTTGTTTTGTTTTTTTCTTTGGTCTTAAGAATGATGTATGTAATAATAAATAGTATGACTTATTATGCGGAATTCTAATGAATGATCCAATAATTTTTACTTCTTTTACTTTTTATTTTATTTTTTTATTTTACAATGTGATAGATAATAAGAGCACGTAAAAAGTGTTGAAACTAAGAATTGAGTTTGATCTTATCCGTTAGTGGCTTAGACCAAAGTGGGACCCATAAGCAGCTGTCACATGGTGTTTTTGGTCTCAGCGAAATTCCACGTGGTGTACGTTGGCTCAGCCTGCTACGTGTCGAGATCTCAGAGCTTTTCTCAACGAAAGACAGAGCGTCATAACTTGTCTAAATTAATTAAATATACACAAAATTTTGTCTATCTGAACTTTATGTATTTTAAAATATCTGAAGCTATGTATTTTGTTAAAATTGAAATAATATCTTTTTTATTTTATTTTACCTAGAAAACATTGAATTATTTGAATGAAACTTAAGAAAGCTCCGAAACTTAAAAAAAAGAAAAAACTCTGCTAAACACAACTTTCGTTTTAAAATAGTTTGGTAATTGGTAAGTTACATGAATGTTTCTGTAACTTAGTTTCCATAACTAATTAACTACAACAATTATAGTAAAACCACTATGAATTAATATTATTGAAATAAATATATTTTATGATATTTTATTAATTTATCATATGTATTAATTTATAAAGGTGATATTTATGTTAAAATATCAATTTAGGATCGGATGAAATATATATTGCTTAGAGCACATAATTTACTGAGAAATTGATCTAAGAAGACCGTTTGGAGTCTGAAAACCCTAACTGTCTAAAGAAAATTTTTGGGGATTTTTGTCTAAGCCTCTCCAACTGGTCTGACTTCATGTGAGAGGGTTATAGATCTTTGTGTTTCTTTTATTTTTTTGTTTTTTCCGTTGTCTCCGATGAATTTTTGTGATATTTCTTTAATTTTGATGTTGGTGATTGTGGTTCGTCGTCGAGGCAAATGGTTCGTCATTGTTGGCTTGGATATTTGACTAGTTAAGATGAAAGTTCGATGGTGATTAATAAGAGACGACATAGTTATGGTGGTTCCAGCTCGGATGAGCGACAGAGCAATTTTGTTGTTAAAACCATTTGTTCTTGTCGGCTATTCCATCTTTTTCGTAAGATCTAGTTATTTTTGTTTAAATCTCTCGTTTATTGATTTGTTGGTACAACATTCGTTGTTCTAGATTTAAATTTTTTTTGATTTAGCATTTGATATTCTCTTCTTTTAATAATCTTTTGGTTGATTGATTCATTAACATAGCCCTCTATTGATAGATATGTATGAATATATTTTATTCCAAAAAATTTCATGACTAAATGAGTTCATTATTATCGAATTAAGCATAAATATAACATAATAACCTATATCTACTTATAATCTTGTGGTTTTCAAGAGATTATATATATATATATATATATATTCTGAATTTTATATGTTTTTAGCCGTTCTCTTATATTTAGTGGTATCATCGGACTTTTTTTCTCTAGATCTTGATTAATGAGAACACTTGCGGACAAAATTTTTTACTGATTTTACTGAGAAATTAATCTAATGTGATTTTGTATCAAAAATCGTTTAGGCACATATCTCTTACTTGCAAAATATATATATATATATATATATATATATAAAAGTCAATCATGACTATGAGATTGATTTAAGAAAAAAATTATACAAAAAATAATGATGTAAATAAAAAAAGAAGTCAATCATGATTATGAGATTGTTTCTTATACTGGACTTTGTATTTTTGTTAAGATATTTTATATGTTGTTGGATAAAGATCAGTTAAGATAATGTTATTAATTGATATATAGGCTTTTCCTTGTTGATGTTTGTTTTCAATTCTATCACTATGTTCCAAATTTAACTATGGATGCATAAAGATTATGTATGTTCAAGTTCAAATTAATGAAATTTGCATTTGTTAAAAAAAAATATAAATCATTCAGTAAAACCATCAGATGGCACACATATTCACAATCTTTAAAATTATGAAATATCATTATAAATAAGAATCGTTATAAAATTAAACCTCTATTATAAATAAGTGTAATAGTTTTACAACAGTTTTTAAGACTAAATATCGTTTTAGAATTTCAATACAAATATTTAATACAAATTTAAATTTATCTCTATTTTTAATATATTAACTAATACAAATATTTTAGACTATATTAATTAGTAATAAAACAGAAAATTTAGTTGTTTTCTTATATGTATATGTCGACACTTTTTTATAAACAAAAAAATAAAATATTATGTCGTTGAAAAAATAAATAATAATAATAATATATTGTCATTGTATAATCGAATTTTATAGTCAAACACATCAAACTTTATATAAAAAAAAATATAAAATTGATATTTAATTGTCATAAACGAAAATTTGTGTTTCCGTTCCGTGTTGTAATCAAAACGGGAATGAACGGAATAGATCCATGAGTACAAATTCTAAAACTAGAAACGAAATGCTTCACTTGATGTCTTAGAAAATAATCAAATATACTCTTAGCAAATTTATGGAACAAAGGAAATGGGTAAAAGACTCATTAGCAATATAACACTTAAAAGAGTGATACATGATCCAACATAGTTGTTGTATACATACATAAACACACAACTTGACACCATCATATATATTCACTAAAATGATTCTTCCAAATCTCCCCTTCTTCATACTTAACTCATAGCTTCGAAACTGGTAATCCTGAAAAAAAACCCCCCAAAAATATATATTACACTAATTAATAGATAATGAGAACAAATTTGTATAAGTGGATGCTTGAGTCTGAAAGTAGTACCTAAGGCTTTTGAGTTGACAATGCTTGGGCTGGCATTGGGCGGTGAAGCATTTTCATTCAAGAACGGGTCGACCCGGTTTGGGTCATTCCAAATCGGGTATCCTTTGATCCTTCCCTGTTAAAACATTTTCAGAAGAAGATTGTTTAGAATTTTAGTCATTTGAAATCTTACAAACAGAGGTTTTTGAAAATGGGAAATGCATACGAGGACGTTGAGAGCTGCGAGCGTAGCCATTCCTTCACGAGTCCACTGTCATCATCATCATCATCATCATAAGACATTAGCTCATCTTCTGTTAATAACTTATTGAGACACAGAGAAAACGTTTTGAGTTTGTTACCTTGGAAGCAGAAGCAATGTGAGGAACAACAATAGCGTTCTTCATTTCAGCAAGCCCTGGTTTCATGAATGGCTCTTCCTGAAACAAACACTTGTAAGCCCCCAGAGATAAACTTTTATGTTTTGGGTTGATCATAGTGCGTATATGATCATAGTGTATATAATCGTACCTCGAACACATCAAGACCAACTCGAAACATCGGGTTCTCTCTGAGATGATCAACTAGAGCTGCCTCATCGATCACGGGTCCTCTACTACAGTTCACAAGGATTGCTTCCTGAGACAATTAAACTCAATCAAAACAAGAACAATAGTAATAAGAGGGGCTACCAAATGAAATAGCGAAAGCGAAAATCACCTTTTTCATAATGGCAAGCCTCTCCTTGTTGACAAGATGGTAAGTTGTTTTGTCCAGCACCGGGTGAAGACTTATCTGTTTCAGATCACAACCAGTTTAAGTCTCTAGCTAAAGAGATTACACTACAAATGTTAAACAAAAGAACTGTTTTTGTCTGCGGGTGTATACCAGATCAGCCTCGCGCAGCACTTCTTCCATGGACGAAGCTCGTTTCCATGTTACAGGTTGTTCACCATTTGCTTTCAAGAATTGTCCATAAGCTACCAATAACCATAATCTCAAATATATAAAACTTCAACATGAAGAAGAAGAAAAGAGAAAGAGTATTGTGTAGAAACTGTATGTACGTTCATACCTGTCACAAATTTCTCAAGACGGGTGGATTGGTAAAGATCAAAGTAAATCAAATTCATCTTAAACCCTTCAACCTATTTCGAAATCAAGGAGTCACAAAAAAAGGAAGCTTTTGTGTATATATAATGTGGATCAAATTATCAAATGCCATTACCATCATTCTAGCATAAGCAGATCCAATACGTCCAGCTCCAATAACTCCAACAGTCTGTCCTTTAAGTAAGTTCCCAACAAATCTACCAAAACCAAACAAGGCGATTACCATAGTTCTCAAGTTCTTGATTTGAAGAAGAATAGAGATCAGAATAAAGAAAATGCAGTGATCTTACAGATGAGGAAGCCATCCCTCGTACAAGCCACCTCTCATGAAACCATCAGCTTCAACAATCCTTCTTGCAGCAGCCAGGGAAAGAGATGCAGCTAGTTCGGCTGTCGTCTCAGTCAACACTCCCTATCCAACTCAAACAAACAACATCCATCAAAATCTTTATATTTCGTTTCTCAAAATTACCACCAATATCATAAAAATTCCATTACTAAACTTTTAGAAACACTTCCTAAATCTATTGTTGGAACTAAAACTTGTTTTGTTTTTTTGTTATTACCGGAGTGTTACCGACGGCAATTCCATACTTATTGGCAGCTTCAACATCAACGTTGTTGTAACCAACGGCCATGTTACTAAAAGCTTTCCCTCCAGCTTTGCTCAGAGCTGAAAACAGAGTCTCGCCCCAACCTTCCGTCAACTATAACAACAACCAATTTTACTTTACTTTCATATAATCTAAAAATAGAAACTTTCTTGTCTCTCTTTCATTTACATTACCTGACCGATGACTCCATCACACTTGTCTCCGATCAGATCAATGATGTCTTCTACGGACAAGATCGTCTTCTTCAAATGGCATATCTAAAAAGGGAGAAAGTTTCGGGTTAATTAATCAAAATTCTAATCATTCTTGATGTTTATAAACAAGAAATGATTACCTCGACACGACAACCTTGGTCAACCAAGAGGTTGATCCAGCGAGTTCCAGGCATCGGTTTTGTGCTGACGACTCTAAACTTCCCATTAGGATTGTACACTTCAATGGCCACCGGTTTCGCCATGGCAGAGAAAAGATAAAGCTTCAAGTGTTCTGTGGTGAGAAGTTGGAAACAGAGGAGGTCCTGCCTTTAAAATTTTCAGTTTTTAGCTCAGTCAGTAGGATTTATGTGGATTGAAATTGAAAACAAGATCCAACGGTCGATTTTGCATGATTATTATCTACGTTTTTTTTTATTTGGTGTGGCTAGCAATGGCCGATGAGTGACAAAGAAGTGATTCGTTGTGTATTATCTGAGTCTGGACCTTACGTTTTGGGAAACGAGATAATGCTGACGTGTCCATATACGACTCAACTCTGCATCAAAGACTGAATAAAATTATATGCATAGATTTAAAGATTGTAATCAAAGATTATCTATATGTACAAACACAATTATGTCAAAAAGGTAAATCAATATTCTTCATTCCATTAAAGAAAGATTATCTACATCCACAGTGAAAGAGAACACACAACAAAGAAAAAGTTTCAGGTTGAGAAAAAGGAAGATCAAGGCTTCTTCTGCTGCTTCTCTATGTCATAAAGTACACAAACGTCTGCAGCCGTTTTCATCTGCCATAGTCAAAATCAAATTAGAAATCAAAACATCTTATAATCAAGGGATTAGTGGCAGATTTGGCAAAATGTTAGCTTTACCTGAATGACATTGACAGTTTGCTTCATCGACCAGCCGAACAATGTCAAAGCCAGGAGAAAAGAGAGTGGTGAAATCTGCGTTAACGTGGCAATTACGACCTGCAATGAGAACCATGCTTAGTAGTTGATTAGAGTAAGACTAAGAGCTAGACTTAATGAAATAAAAGGGAGAAGCTTACATTCAGGAGATTTTCGGTTTGGTTCTTTGCAATGAGAAGAAGGATGATATACAGAACCTGCACGTTTGAAAACATTTGTGTCTAAGAGGAGATTGTTTCAAAGGACTAACATGGAAATAAAGAGAAAAATTCAGTCACCTCGCAAGAAACACAGCAATAACACATAAATATCCGGTTTCCATAGTAGAGTCTAAAAAGCCAGCTTGTACTGTCTTTCACATCCTTATGGCTGCTCTTCCCTGCTAGAAACGTACTGCGAGAAGAGTATTAAGTTCCCGGTTAGAAACTGGAGACTTGAAAAGTATAGAGAAGAATTCACGGTGCAACAAGAAAGAGCTAATTAGCGTACCTGTACATCTGCAGCCAGTGACTAGCAATATCTAAAGCCAGCAACGAAAGGAAGACCAAGCTAGGCCTATTTAAAGATGAAAGAAAAAGGAATTAAAATGCATTCGATAATGTAGAAACCAGTCTACTCCAAACTCCAGAGATGCTACATGGAAAAAGATACAGAGCAATATCCTCACCTGTACACTTGAGAGAGAATCACGAGTAGACAGGCCGTGCTAACTCTATAACCCAAAATGACCAACCAAAAAAATGTCAGAATTTATTTAACAGATAAGTAGGTTAATCGTTGAATATATGTAGAAGAAGATTCACCTATCTGTGACCATGTCAAGAACAGCTCCAAATGTTGAAACTGAGGGATAGAGAAAAGAGGAGTGAGTCAAGTTCTAGCTACCTACGTATTATAGTAATGGCATGTCTAAACTTATAGAATCACAACAAAGTCATTCCAATGAAAAACAGTCTATTACATTGAAACTAAACACTAGCAACATACAGTCCCAATCTTGATCAGTGGTATGACAAGGTGATATCTAAAACATGAGACCATAACAAGAGAGAAGTTGTTAAACCTTGGTTGAATCTACGAGCGCACCAGCCATCCACAGCATCACAACAAAAGCTAAAGAGCCACATTGATCAAAACAAGACTATTAAAGCCATTACCCAAAACATGAAACACCAAAATGGAAAATCAAAGAAGAAAGTTGTTTCAGGACCTGAAGAAATAGAGGACCGAGAAAAGTGGCTTGTTTGAGAAACACACAGCAAAGGCAACACAGTTCAAGAGAACTCTCATGTACCCTGAAGAACCAATCAAGAATCATCAAAACAAGCACAAATGCTAAAAAAGTTGACGAAATATCGAAGACCCACCAACAATATTAGGTATATAAAGGTAAACAGATAACTTTTCAGGTCTAGGTCTCTCCTTTTTAGCCATCTCCCAAGATCCACCTACACAGAGCAAAGGAGGAAAAAAAGAAAACTTTTTCTCATAACCCATCACCGGAAAATGCATAAAAACACGAGCCCATCGCCGTAAACACACAAGTTCATTCGATCTCGTAAACCCAAGAAATCCGAATATAGTCGAAAGAGCGAAATTTACCAAATCGAATCCTCACTTGGAAACGAGATAGAGTCGTGGAGATCTAGAAGTGAGAGGCGAAGGAGTCAAAAAGAGCTTCGAATTCTTCAAATCCAAACCCAAATCGAATCAGATTCGCCGCTATTTGGAAGTTTCAACGACGGACGAAGTATTCTCAATCTGGCCGCTTTTCAACATTTCAAAAAAGAATGGATTTTTCTGATTTGGAAATGTCAATGTTTATCTTAATTTATCAAATTACTCCTCAACTTTTAAACATTCTCAATCTCTTACCCCAAAGTAATAAAATGTGATAATCTGCACCTCATAGTTTAAACATTCTCAATATGAGTCTATTATTAGAAAGAAGATGAAGAGTAATCATCACCATTACAAACAAAGGACAAATCCATTATTGTAGCATATAACAGTTTTTATTACAAACTTTTTCGTTTATCATATAAGACGTCTACAGAGTGTGATACCATCTCCCATAGATATTTGACAGATTTCAACTCGAGAATCTCGAGTTAAAATCTGATTAAACTCTAAAAGTGCATTTCTGTATGCTCTCATATGGCCTGGAACTTCATTTTCTTCCTCAATTAGAGTACCAAACCATAAGGTGTTGTCGAAGGCAATGATTCCTCCAACCTTCACTAACTTAAGCAGCCTCTCAAGGAAGTTAACATAGTTTGTCTTATCAGCATCCACAAATGCGAAATCATACTCTTGTTTCTCCTTAATCATTACCCAAAAAAGTGTTAAATTTGTTAACAATTAATTATACATAGCCAGTTTAATAAAAATTGTGATCTAAATAAAAGAAATTCTGCCATTTTAATATTTATTATTATAAATTTTTTAAATAGTATTAACTTTAAAAACGATGTTAAACTGTTTATCAAACATTTTCTAACTAAACAATACTATTTTAGTTGAAAAAGATATAAATTTTGTGGCCCTAAAGATATCATCATTACCTTATAAGGAGAGAAAAAAAAACCATAGTAGCTGAGTAAATAATTGTGAGTTTAATTGTAAATAATAAATTTACGTACCCCTTTTAACAATTGGTCTAAGCCTCCAAGACCATCAGATTGGATGAAATTGATCTTGTGATCAACACCTGCTTTCTTCATAAACTCTAGTCCCAAATTGTAACCTGTTTGGTCAATGTCTATCGCAGTAATCTACATCCAAAAAGTCCACTTTGATACTAATTAAACCCTAACATTTTTAACATGAACCAATTTTTATTTTGTATATATGATTAGCAAGAAGAAGAATCATTACACGGCCATCTTCAGGCAAAGCAAGAGCAACGGTGAAAAGTGAGTAGCCAGTGAACACACCGATCTCGATAGTGTTTTTGGCATTCATGATTTTTACTAGCATCGATAAAAATAGACTTTCATCAACCGGAACTCCCATCTCGCTTCTGCGTTTTTATAAGTTTTTATAAATCATATATCTTAATTACTGTTTATACAATATCCAAAGGATTAAGACTTACAGATTTCCATATCTCTGGATTGTAGCTTCTCGAAGTTCTTTGAGCAATTTATGCTCTCTTGGATACGCTGTCGTTTCCATGATGTACTGTCACATATAACACATCATGTAGTCGTATAAGCAAGAGCATGTACATAATATATTTATAAATCTATTGATACTTCTTAATGGGATTAAAGGACTAGTAAATTAAAACCTGTTTCAGAGCTCCGCTCTTGAGAATCCCTTTGTCAGGTAATCGACCATCCATCTCTTTCGCTCTTGAGAATCCCTATGAGTGTTGTTATCTCATGTTGGCTTTAAATAGTAGCTTTGGAATGATATAATTGGCTGATGAAGTAACTGAAAAAAAAACCTTTTGTCATATCATTTGGGTGTATATGTTATTTTGGCAGAAAAAATGGAATTGGAAGACACTAGTGTGCATATGCATGTGTTTAAAAAGAGTTGACACACACATTACATGTTACCCCAAAAAGCTGAAAAAGACTCAAAGACAGGAAGAAATTAGGTGTTTATCTCAATTATATACAACTCTTTTTAATAGTTTACAAACTATATATTCATCATAAATTTAAAACTTTATATTTATTTATTTTTGTCAAAAAATAATTATGTTACAACAAGTATTATTATCATTATACATACAATAACCGATAATAGGAAGAAGATGAAGAGTCATCATCAATCGAACACACCATTACAAGCAAAGTTATTGTAACAAGAAAACAAAAACAGAAGACAAAAGTCATTATTAATTCCTTAACTTTGGTCTTTACTCTTTAAGTAGTCCTTTGATCATACAAGGCGTCTACATAACGTGACACCATCTCCAATGGAAACCTGAGAGACTTCGACTCGAGGATCCAAAGCCAATTTCTTATTGAATTCTATAAGAGCCTCTCTATATTCCCTCATATGCTCTGGAACTCCCTCTTCATCCTCAGCCACAAAACCAAACCACAAGGTGTTGTCAAACGCAATGATTCCTCCAACCTTCACCAGTTTCAGAAGCCTCTCATGGAAGTTGATGTAGTTTGACTTGTCAGCATCCGCAAATGCAAAATCAAACTCGTGTTTCTGCTTTTTTCAATGTATGACAAATCAGCCAAAAATAAATTACGTAAGCTTTAGTTAAAATAATAATAACACAACGTTTCACGTACGTCGTTCACCAATTGGTCTAAGGCCTTAAGACCATCGGACTGAATAAAATTAATCTTGTGATCAACACCAGCCTTCTTGATAAACTCTAGTCCTACTTCGTAAGCTTCTTGGTCAATGTCTATTGCAGTAATCTGTATCCAAAAGAGTATATATCCATTTTTAATTCATTTTAACTAAAACAAATGATTTTGTAACCCCAACAAATATGATTATAGCAAAGAAGCATTACACGACCATCTTCAGGCAAAGCAAGAGCTGTGGTGAGAAGTGAGTAACCAGTGAACACACCGAGCTCGAGAGTGTTTTTTGCATTCATGATCTTTATAAGCATCGATAGAAAATGACCCTCATCAACCGGAACTTCCATCTCGCTTCTGCGTTTTTATAAATACAAAGTAAAAATTTATTCAAATTATACACCAACGATTTAGCATTTTATTTTATTAAAAAAAACAAAAACAAAAACAAAACTCGTTGATATTTAAAAAAAAAAAAAAACTATTTAGCTACTTGTACAAAAATACAAACTACGAATTTGTTTTTGTTTAAGGTATCTAGATTCTGGAAAG
>VBRH01000575.1:0-33707 GCA_014578085.1 Cardamine resedifolia | reverse complement strand
TATATATATATACTCTGTAGCTCCCATCGCAAGCACATGAAGTTTCGAACTGAACTTCATATAAAGGAATGCTTCACTCACGCAATGAAGTCTTCTTCTTCTGCTTCTCTTCTTTTGGTCGTCTTCCAACGCAGAATGCATATTCAGATTCTTCTGCTCTTTGTGTTTATTTTTCCTTCATAGAAGAGTTGTCTATCAATGCAGCACGAGCTGCCTGGACTTGCACGGTGTACTTTCTTTGAAGCTCTCTTAGTTTATCCATCAGTTCTTGGAACGACGGTCTACTCTGCGGTTCGCTGCACAGATATCTCAACTCACATTAGCTGCTGCTACATTTACTTTATAAAGTATTAATCAAACGCAACTGTTAAAGAGTTAAAAGACCATCTAAATGTGTTGGTACAACTGTAAAAGCAAAACAGTTTATCTTGATGATCAAAGTTAAATTCTATAGCACTTACTAATTGCCTATAAGTGGTGTCGGTTGAAAGGGAAATTATACAAGATATAAAAGGATACCAACCTTACACTAATCATTCTACCAAAGTTTAACCTTTTTATGGGCAAAGTAAAACCTTGAATCTTTGGAAAATTTTCAATACAAAAAAAGCCTAAAACTTGAAGTTTTTACTCGCGTCGATGAAACCTTCAATAGTATTTGTGTCTGGGATCTATGGAGATTAAAGGATAGAAATGCGGAGTAAATCTTTCCTCGAATTTTTGTTTACTCAATGGTTTCTAAACAGTATCAACTTTTCCAAAGTTTACTTTACCTTGTAAAAATTTAAAACTCATGTACTTTCTCTCTCTACACGTAAAGAAACGGAAAAAAAAAGTTTTGTTTTTGTTTAGCCATGTTTCTACAGTTGAAGTTTCTATCTACGCTCATTCATGACACAGAACATCAGGTTTAGTTTAACTAGTGCAGAAAATCAAAGCGTTGCATATTACGAGTTGTTTAAGAAAACCAGGTTTTGGTTGCTCCTATATACATACAGTCACTAATGAAGACCGAAGCCGAAGTGAAGCTATTTTTCTCTAGCAATGTATACGGAATGTTGAAATATGTTTTGTGTACCTATGCCAGCAGCTTTCCATTAAAGAAATCCATTGAGGGTCAACGTTCTTTGGGACTTCCAGCCTCTGGTTCATGAACCCTACGGCTCCAATCACCTGCAAGTTTCTAAAAAGACTTCTCTTCATATTTCTTTTACTGCGTCAGCATATTATTTATTAGATACGTATAGGAACAAAGAGGAACCAGATGTTTTGCAATGGAAGCAAGACCTCTAATTCGTATAAATGTTGAAAAACAACCTTTTGATTTGACCAAAAATATCAACTCACTGAACTTGCACAGTAACAGATGTTTTGCAATGGAAGCAAGACCTCTAATTCGTATAAATGTTGCAAAACAACCTTTTGATTTGACCAAAAATATCAACTCACTGAACTTGCACAGTCATAGGTAGTTTTTTTTAATAGCAAGATAATTCACTATATTGTTTAACATGAATATTACAATAGCCAAAAATAGGTAGTCTGGTTTCCAACATACTAAACTGAGTACATCTTCTTTATAGGGTTGATGGAAATTAGTAGCGACCAATTTAGCTGCAGAACTTTGTAACATTGCGACTAATATGGCCTTGTATATCTTTAAGTATATGCATAAGTTTTAAATTTCCCTAGTCTAATTTTCATTTGGAGAAGATATCGAATTTTTTTCCTAAAGGCGGAAACAATACCTGCATAGCATTTAGATTTTCCCACGGGATCTTCTCGGTCACAAGCTCCCATAATACTACTCCAAAGCTGTAAACGTCAGACCTGCCATTGAAGGAAAAGGAGCATCGTTAGAGATGAATGCTAGAACAACAATAAGCAAAGGAACTTAACCAAGCAGAAAATGAGAATTTACTTTTCATCAGCAGCCTCATTTCGAAGAACTTCTGGTGCCATCCATTGAGGCTGCAGAACAGAGAAAAAGCAACGAACTCATCGTGAGAGAATTGATTCTAGAGAAAAAAAAAAGAGGAACCAATTTAGTAGGAGTCTATGTTAAGTACCGTTCCTCTTCCGTTTGTAGTGAGGTATGTCTCATGCTTTACGCGAGAAAGACCAAAGTCAGCAACCTGTAAGAGCTGACACAGTAAGTCAACTATGACAAACACCCTGTTTATTTCAATAATGGATTCTTATTCTGTAATCAAAATCTAAGCCTCTTTTCTGGTACATTCACAAAAGACTAATCATTATCTAAAGCTTCATTTTTTGTTTAGAATAAGTTTATCTGATTTTCCCTTTTGCAAGTCTAACGAGCAGAACATCAATCTATCAAACGATTGTTTTCTCATACAAGTACAACTCCTCAGTTCTAACACAAGAGAACTACTAGACCTAATAACATTATTTTGTTGACCTAGACTAATATATCAACTCGTGCCACAGAAAACTAAACAAATTAATTTCTGTTTATTGGAGACATCCATATCCAGTTCACCCACCAAACTCATGTCACCTGCGAAAGTGGACGGTATTTTGTAGGTAAATGACTATCTTGTTTTTAGCTCCATCAGAATTACCAACGGCGTAAAGTTATTAGTTGTATTAAGGGAACCTATATGACTGCAACAATGAAAAAAATACCTTCACAGTCCAGTTTTTATCGACAAGTAGATTTGACGACTTCAGATCACGGTGAATGATGGGTGGACTACAGTGGTGAAGATAATTCATGCCACGAGCCTGTGGAACAGACTGAATCAAAGAGTGGAAAAAAGGATTTGCAATACAGATACAACCAAAAACCCAAATAGACCAGCTTATACTTATAAAACCGTGGACACAACTGGAAAATCACGTGTGTAACTCACTATGTCTGAGGCCATATGGATACGTCGCCTCCAATCCAGTTTTGACTTGTTCCTCTGCAGCAAACGAAAGAGACTTCCACTGCAAATGTTATTTCGAAAGATTAGACTCTAAGTGTGAGTCAGAGTTTTGACCCCGGAGACCCAAAATCCGAAAGGAAATGTAGTATTAGCCAAAGACAAGAGGCCGAACCGGGGAAGAAACTCTGTCACTATACAAAGACGCTGAGGTGATGCCACAGCTCCCATAAACAGCAGAACGTTAGGATGTCTAAGTCTTTTCATCAACGATACCTTCAAGATAAAACAAGTCCAGCATAGGTACTTAGAAACTAGAATGAGTAGCTAGGCTAATCTCTGAAATAATTAAATTTTCGGGGTAGATTCAGTTTGGAAGAAGATTTCGTACAGCAAATACTGTGGTAGTTTGGGAAGATTTTTTCTTATGAATATATAAAAGACAGGAGGCAGGTGTTACTCGCTAAAAACCAAGTAAAATTTAATAGTCTTTTACCAAACATGCTTAGAGAAGAAATAGAAAACAATAATACCTCTTGTCTAAAAGATGTTATGATCTCTTCTGAGTATTCTTGTTTGGAGAACACCTTTACAGCCACATCCTGCAGTTACATTATCAACTCTCAGTAATAGAGTTTTTAAGTTCGTGAGTTTTCATTGAGGCTTGTAGAACAGAAGGCAAGAACGTACAGATCCAAACCATAGGCCATGATAGACAGTTCCACATGAACCTGTATGTATAAAGAGGGAAATTATCATGTTAGCAGAACAGGGAGAAGCATACCACAAATGATAACTTGAAGGACGGATATGTCTTTCACAAAAGAGATCATCTCTCTCACCTTGCCCGATTTGTTCTCCGATTATCAAATCCTCCCATAAGATTTCATAGTCCAAGCAGTCACCATCCATATCGACCTTGTTCATAACACTGCTGCTGGTACTTCCATAGCTGCTAGCACTACTTGCGCTATTCACATTAATAGAGCCCATAGCCTCGTTATGGGCAGGGTTATTACTTTCACATGCCTGTCTTTCAGACTTAACACTATGAAAGGAATTACTATGATGAGCCTCTTCCTTTTGTTGTTCATTTTGCACCCAAGGCCACACAGAATGAGCATGCCTTCTTTCCAAACCTTCCCGTTCATTCCCTTTCCATGGCCATGACAGTCCTTTCTTTACCATCCATTCTTCAGCTTTTGAAGTAAGTGTCTTAGGGATAACAGAGTTTCCATCATTTTCATCAGTGGAATCTCTGGAGGGTTTTGAAAAAGACTTCTCGTCATTACATAAGAACACACCAAAAGGAGCCTGTATCAAATCCCCCCTAGGTGTGCTAGGACCACATGTTGCTGCATCCTCCCTCTGGTCAGAGAAAGCAGCATCGAAGAAACCCTGTTCCGACTGATGACTGTCCTCATTTCCACCCTCGGGGTGTGTGGCATTATTATCACCTGCTCGCATTTTCGACATGACCTTGTTGCCCACCTTGGATGCCTGTAATTTTGACTACACTAGTCAAAAAGATGCAACGGTATAAAAAAAGGTGAGAAATTGCAACCTCACTATTGAACTAACCAAATCTGATATCTTAGATGCTATAGCAACTTGTAAAGGCTGCTGAGAATCAAGGCCAAGTTTCGATACAACAGCCTCTTTGGAATCAAGACCAAGCCTAGATGCAACACTATTCGTCCCCCGGCTAAAACTCGTTTCCCCTTCTTGCCACCTTGTCTTAGCTGGAGGAAAACTCGGATGCTGAAAGAGTGCTGAATCATTTGTAATACATATGATCCCAATAAGAGAACCATCATCATCATAGAAGGGAGAAAGTGTGGTCACAACCGAAAATCTATCTCCTGCTTTGTTCTTAACAGGAAACTCGCCAGTCCAACTCTCTCCATTGCTGCAACGCCGAGTAATATTCTCCGCAACAGCAGCGTCTTGACCATCTACAAGAATATTAATCGAGTCCTTCCCTAGTGCTTCTTCAGCTGAGTAACCATAAAGCTTCTCCGCCATCGAGTTCCTGGAACAACCATGCCATATATTTTGAATCTAAAACATACACTACTCTCTAATCTATCCAGGAACTCACATCTAGTTCCTAAACTATACGAATCCAATTCCACAATCCTAGCATTTGACTATTCATCGATTGATATAGAAAAATGCAAAATCAATGGATTCACAAAAATCTAACCTAACTCACCAAAAGATAATATGGCCATTAAGATCGAAGACATGAACAGCTTGTGCCATAGACTGCAAAATATTCAAATACTGTTTATCGGTGAACTTGCCTGCCGATGGTCCACCACCACCACCACCAGCTCCGCCGCCTTTTGCATGACTCTCGTTTCGTAACGGCGAAGCGTGACGGAACGATGCCGCGCCACTCCTTCTCCATAACGGAGTTCCGTCTCCACTGTTTCTCATTATACGCCGTTGAGGCGATGCTGAATGAGAACGCCGCTTAATCTCTGCAGATACCTTGAGCTTCGACATCTCTCGCTTCAGATCTTCTTGGCTTTCTTCTAGCTCTCGTATCTTCTTGAGTAGCTTCTCCGCCGGTGGATTCTCCATTGTTAGAGAACGGAGATCAAATCTGAAGCTCTAAGTGAGTTGAATCGGAGATCGTGGGAAGCTGAAGGACCTTGGAAATGGAGGAAGTTCAAATGAAGAGAAGAAAGTGAGATTTGACTATGGAAAGGGTTGATTTAGCAAATTACTGGAAGAAGAGAATCTGGAAAAGGCTTTTGTGTTCTTCCCAAAGGAGTCAACAATTTTGGAAACCTTCTCTGCTTATCTTTCCTTTTTTTTTTCTTCCTGATTTTAGCGTTCTCATTTTTGTTTGAAATTTTCGTTTTTACTACTTTTGCTTCACTTTTTCTTCCCTTTTTTTCCTTATTTTATTCTCTTTTTCTTTCAACTTGTTTTTTGTTTTTTTAGTTAAAAAAATGGCTTAGATAACATCTGAAATGTGCTTTTTTTTTGTCGCCATTTGAAATGTTCTATATTATGGATTATCCCAATTTTTTTTTTTTTTATTTGACGAAGATAATCTAGGTTAGGAGGACCCGACTAATTATGAGGTAAAACCGCCGATGATTGTATTTGAAGTAAAAATCAACTTACTGAGGGAACAAGTTAACGCATGCTCCGAGTCAACTACCACTTGACCCACCAACGATAAGTTTAAAACACTGTAATTCGTGGAACGGTACAATGCAGAAAAAATGTCAACGAATGAAATAATGAAAGGAATTAATAAAAAATTAATAAGCAGAAAACCAATTGGTGTGAATTGGTTTTTCTGGCTTTAGAGATTTTGGATGTAGAAATTGTTTGTTTTAATAATCAGATTGGTAATAAAACTTATAGAAACTATGATTTTAAATATTTTTAAAAATCTGATTGGTAACAAAACTGTAGAAACTGTCAATTTTTATTAATAATAAAACTCATAAATAAATTTTATTATTAATAAAATTTGAATCAAAGTGAAGTAAGACATAAACTTATAAATAAATTTTATTAATAATAAAATTCTAGGAAACAAAATATAAAACTTATAAATAAATAATTAGTAACCAAAAATTTCATAAAAAAATGAGACAAGCTGAATAAAATTTGACCGAATGTGTTTCGCTTCGGGAGTTCCGGATTGTGAAGATAAATATTATAATATATTTGATACAAGCTTTTCAAAAAATCTAAACAGTTTTTCACGTGTTTCCACTCCAAATTAACTCCAAATCGATCATTAAAATTCTTAAAGATATTTTGTTTTAACGTAGCAATAAACCAACCACCCATTGTGCCATGATTATGTTGTTTCATAACCACAAATTCAAGGAATATAGTTGTCATCTCGTCCGACTATATAAAAGATCTTTGAAAGGTAATTAAAACACCAATTAACTATTAGTTTTTTAAAATAATTTAGCATAAAAAAATTTAATGAAAAACACTCAGAAATCAATATATTTTAAATTCATGACTTTGTAGGTGCATACCTTAGTATCACGGGAAGATGAGTGATTTTTGATCAATTATTACTTGCAAATAATAGTAATTAATTGACAATTACATGCTAGTTATTCATAATTTTATTATTTATTTTGAATGAAAATAATAAACTATTTTGAATTATAAATAATAAATTGCTTTGAATAATTTTTTTGAATAGTTTTTATGTGTGATTTTTTATGAGATCTTCAACATAAATTTTTTAATTTCCTGTAGTTTATTATTTATTTTAATTTACTTATTAATTAATTAACAAAATAAAAAATCTTCTTTGAAAAAACTATTACGTAATACATTTTCTATAGCTTCAAAAGTCTCATATATAAGACTTTAAAAAATTAAACTAAGAGACTTTAAAAAAGAGAAATTAGATTTTTAAGGCTTTAAAAAAAAAAAATTAAAGTGTGAGTGGTTGAAAAAAAGACTTTGAAAGCTTTAAAATTATTTAAAGTATTTAAAGTGTGCAACCAATCACCCTCATAGTCATATGTTCGACTCCTAATAAATTAATATAAAAATTAATAAGGTTGTAAAAATTAATGAATCTAAAATGAAACTTTAACCTTTTATTAAAAAAAAATGAAACTTAATGAATTCATAATTAAAAAAATTTATGATAAATTAATGATATAATGAATCAACAATCTCCATTCCCGTCTTGATAAACAAACCACATCATGTGAGAGAAAATTTTGGACGATATTTCATCTTCCAAATATTGGCCAAAAAGAGTATTATGACACATGAAAAAAATTCCGTGGAAAGTCTTTGGGTAGATTTTGTTTTTAATAGATAGATAGTTATGGACCAATAAAGCTACTTGATTTCAAGCATGAATTGCTTATCTACCAATAAAGAATTTAGAAGAAAAAAAATAGAAAATAAGGAACTCCTTATTAATCAATCAGAGCTTCGTAAATTTACTTTTGAGAAAATTTAATGCATGAGTACTTCCTATAGTTACAATAAGAGAGCTTCTTATAGTTTGAGCTTTCCGAGGATATTGTTCTTAGGTAAAAAGACAGACATTGTAGAGCTTTCTGAGCACATGTAAGGGTATTCGAATGGTTTACCTTAACATGTACAACATGATCATAAAATTGCATGTTAGATTAGGTGATACGCCTCATCATCGATGCAATTGTACGAAGAACTTATCATGATTGTGCATACCCCCAGGGTCGGCTTACATGGGGCGAGAAGGGTGACGGCTCCGGGCCCAATCCCGTATCTTAGTAATTAAGGGGTTTGAATTTTTTATAATTATATATATATATAATTAAATATTTTTAAAAATTAGATTGGAGAGGGTCCAAAAACAAAATTTATATGTATATATTTTTTATTATAAAAATTACAAAAAATTACTCATTTAAAAACATTTAGTGGTTAAAAAAAATTTAGTAAAGAAACCTAAAAAAAAAAATAACGTCCAAATATTTTTTTTGTCATAGAGGCCATGAATATGTTGAGCCGACCTTGCATACCCTTTTACAGATAAGAATTGTGATGTAGTTTATATGTTTACAAGAGTATAAACGTCTACATTAGAGTTCATCTATCAGAGGGTATACTAAAATCTCTAGTTGGATAACCCAACACATGTATCTAAATCATGTAAAATTTAGAACTAACCCTTTGTGGGTGAGTGATTGTCCTATATGTGGTGAGAAGAATGAGACAGTCAATCATGTCCTTTCCGAGTGCCATTTTGCTAGGCTAGTATGGTCTTTGTCACCAACTGCTTTTCTCTTTTATCAACAAGCCTCAGACTCAGTGTATACAAACTTTGCAACCTGCCTGTTCAAAGATGGACAGGTGGAGGATATACAAAACAGGAAAATGGTGGTTGCTCTAGAGGATTTGGAAATCGAGAAATGATCTATGCTTTACAAATCAACATGAAGATGCTCAGTAGATGGTAAATAAAGCTATAGAGGATTTAAGAGCATGGACAGAAGCTCATCCAGAACCCATTAAGGTCCAACCTGTGGCGTTGAACTCAAACCCAAGATGGCAGCCTCCTCCCTCAGATATATTCAAATGTAATGGCAATGCATCATGGAAAAAGAATGCTGAAACATGCGGAATTGACTGGTTATTACGGGATAAAAGCCCAACTTCATTCTTCTTGTGTTGACTTCGCTTCTTCCTCTTTGTCGTTGACTCTTGTCTCACGACAACTTCTTCTTCTTCCTTCCCTTCTCTTCTTCGCTTCTGCTTCTTCTGTTGTACTCTTCTTCTTCATATTCTTCTTCTCATTGAAGCTTCTTCTTCTTGCAGGATTTACTCTAGGATTCATAATTCCAACAATATCCTGCTTTGCTATCCAGTCTTGAATCTGAAGCTACAACACTATTCTTAATTGGTGTTTCAGCTCTGGTCAATCTCAGATTGGTAAAGTCATCATATTAAGAAGCGGTTCAGCATTATAATTGGTTAACCGGTTTAGGTGATTAAATTGGTTGGTTTAGACTTGGTTAAATCCTCATATGTTATAAGAGGTTCCAACGTTTTATTTTTCCTGGGTTGTTACGTTTCTTCTTCATCTTCTTCATTGAGAATCTCAGATCTGTTGAGAGTTCTTGTTTTCTTCGATTGATAGTGGAAGCTTGCTGGTGATCGATCCAGCCCCAGGGACGTAGTCATCCATATCGGAGGCGAACCCTGGGTGACCAATTTCTCTTGTGTTCTTTTTCTTTTTTGTTCTGATCTTCTTAGCGAAATCGAATCAGTGAGCAAAAGAGAGAGAGAGCTTAGATTGAGTGATAAGAATCGAAGATTGAAGTTGTTGACAGGTTGGATTGAAGTTTTCCGTGTAACAACTATCATGGTGATTTTTGAGACAAACTCTCAGGTTTTGGTTAAGGCGATAAGCAACCCATCATTGTGGCCAAGACTAACGAATTATACTGCTGACATTTTGAGGCCACAACGGAGGTTCTTAAAACCATCATTTCGTTTTCAAAGACGTGAAGCAAATGGATGTGCGGATCTCCTAGCATCAAAGGCTTCGTCCCTATCTATTTATAGTGCTATTCTAGATCGTAGTACTCCCTTGTGGCTCCAGCCACTTGTAGAACGTGAGGAACATTTTTGTTCTTTAAGTATTTGAAATAAAATGAAGTAAGTTTGGAGGAAAAAAAAAAAAAAAAACTAACCCTTTGTTATACATTTAAAAGGCATTCGAAAAATCTAAGAACCTATGTAGATGATATTTCCGACGAGTTCTTTTAACCTGTCAAACCCTTAGTTTATAGAAAATGCATCTAAATTATTATAACACTACAAAATCTCTTTTTCTTCTTATATATTATGTTATGTATCATCCAAACCCAGCATTTAACTTGAATGTCGGAGTGCATTTGACAAATATTACACCGATGTTTAGGCATTTTTAAAATTATTGACTGTATACAAATTTATTTATTTTCATAAACCACTTATCTTTAAAATTAGAAGTTTGAAACATAAAGTTCCAAAAATACACCAAATGTTTGAGTCCATCAAAATACACAAACACTATTTTCGTTCCATGGCTTAATATCTTAGATTTTAGGCTTTGATTGTTAATCGGTGACGAGATGACGTTTTCTAATACAATTCTATAAATATTTTAACAATAAAAAGCATACATAAAATGCTAAATAAAACATAAATTTGCAGAATTTGTGTTTGGGTTTATCAAAAATATACTTAAAAATTCATTATTCAAATAAATGAATATTTAATAGCTTATTCCATTCTCTAACTTTAGTACTAAATTTCTTTTCTTTTGGGTAACATCTTTCTGACATGTGAGTACAATTAGATTCTATAACAAAAATGTTTGTAAATTACAGTGGAAGCCACGTGGTGGTTGAAGAGAAAGTGTACAGAAGTGATTCAGAGCTTTTTCAACCAAAAAGACACGACAAAAAAAGCTGTGTGGGGGACTGAGTCAAGCAACGCGTGGTGAGATTGATACTCAAACCAACCAACGGAAACAATCGTTGATGTTCTCTTCATTTTACCAAATTGCCCTCCTCTGTACCTTTCGATGCTCACAAATTGCCATATCATAATCACCCACCGTTTCTCAACAAATCCACACACACAAACAAAAAACGAAAACAGACACAACACAAAAAGCTCTGTTCCTGATCTTTTTCATTCTTTCATTCTTTCAAAAATTTCCCCTTTTTCCTTTCTTGGAGTGTCTTGTCGAATCATAAAAGAGAGTAAATTTTGATTATTTTTTTGTTTTTTTTTATCTCCGACGGCCGGAGATCAAGTTCTTGTTCAAATAAGATGTGGTGGATGATGGGAGAAAACGGTGGTCACTACTGTTCTAAGAAGTCCGATGATTTATGCGACTCTCAGGTTTGTGATTTGTTCTTCTCGAAACAGATCTTTACTCAATGCTCCACGATTCTTGATTTGGCTTCTACTCTCGATCTTAAGTATTAGATCTTACGGCTCTGATCGATCATTCATTAGGATGAGGAATATTATTGATTTATCTTTACCAACTTGTCCATGTCGAATAAGTCAACATATCTTAAAATTGTTGACATTATTCAAGACACAATGAGTTAGATTTAGTTATTGACATTTTCTCTCTCGATCGAAACAGGAATCAGATCGAGGCTTTGGTATCTCAAGACTCTGCTGCATCTTACGTGGTGTGGATTTAAAATCGATTATATTTCTATTAGTAATCGTGCCAATGTGTGTTCTTGGTGTATATATTCACGGTCTCAAGATTTCATATTTCTTGAGACCTTTATGGGAATCACCTCCAAAACCATTCTATGAGATCCCACATTATCACCACGAGAACGCTTCCATGGAATCTTTATGTAAACTTCACGGTTGGGGAATCCGTGAATACCCTCGTCGTGTCTACGACGCCGTTTTGTTCAGTACTGAAGTGGAACTTCTTACTATACGGTGGAAAGAACTTTACCCTTATGTTACTCAGTTTGTCCTCCTCGAGTCGAATTCCACGTTCACCGGTTTACCAAAACCGCTTGTTTTTGCTGGCCATAGAGATGAGTTTAAGTTTATCGAGCCACGGTTGACTTATGGATCGATTGGTGGAAGGTTTAAGAAAGGAGAGAAGAATCCGTTTTATGAAGAAGCGTATCAGAGAATCGCATTGGATCAGCTTTTACGAGTCGCCGGTATAACTGATGATGATTTGTTGATTATGTCTGATGTTGATGAGATCCCAAGTAGACACACAATAAATCTTCTCCGTTGGTGCGATGACACACCGCAAATCCTCCACCTTAGACTGAAGAATTACTTGTACTCGTTTGAGTTCCCGGTCGATGATAAGAGCTGGAGAGCTTCAGTTCATAGGTATCAAACGGGTAAAACGCGGTATGCGCATTACAGGCAATCTGATGTGATCTTGGCTGATTCAGGGTGGCATTGCAGCTTCTGTTTTAGACGGATTAGCGAGTTTGTATTCAAAATGAAAGCTTATAGTCATTACGACAGAGTGAGATTCGCGCATTACTTGAACCCGAAAAGAGTTCAAAGAGTTATATGCAACGGAGTGGATCTCTTCGATATGATTCCTGAGGAATACACGTTTAAAGGCATCATCGGAAAAATGGGTCCGATACCACATTCTTATTCCGCGGTTTATCTTCCCGCGTACCTTCTAGAGAACGCGGAAAGGTACAAGTTTCTTCTTCCGGGAAATTGCTTGAGAGACGAGGAATGAATGAATGGTTCTTGTAACTAGTATGATATGGACACTACTACTACTAACTCATGATTATTAATTTTTTGGTGTTATTTTTGAGAGAGTTCTTGGCGATTTTATTGGTTACTTTCATGTACATACACAATTAATTTATTTCTAATCTCTTAGGAGATTTTCCTCATTCAAGTTTGTTATTCGGCACAAGTTGAAGACGGTGAGTGTGTTATAGTCCACGTTATAGAAAATGCTTGCACGACTAGCAAGCCAATGAACATTATTACGCCATGTATTTTTTATGGTGCATGTAGAATTATATTGCTGGGAGAATTGCATGTTGTGGAGCCGTAGGTTTGATAGGAGCCGTAAATTTGATGGATTTGATCAATCATTATAATAGAGTAATAGGTCAAATGATAATGCCAAACTTTTTTTAAAAGATAATATACAATCGAAATTATACCACAATCATCCATGACAAAACATGTTTTATTTCATATACTATTATTTATAAACTGAAAATTTTGAACCAAAACCAAACAAAAATCTTTATCGAACACTTAAAGCAAAAAAATAAAAATGTAAAATGTAAACTAACAACAACCAGACCGGCCAGTGTCACATGGCCACCTACCTTATTGGAAAGATTAAGCGGAAATATAATTTAGTACTATAAGAGAAGATGATACAAATATATAACAAAGAGTTGATTGATCTTGTATCTTATTTTTTTGGTCAATAATTGATCCTTTCTTTAAATAGAGAATAGGTTAATTTTATCAAACTACTTTGAGTTTTTGGCTGCAAATGATTGATGATACCTTTTAGAAAATGAATTGAAAATTTTATCAATGAAAAAATGATTACATATTCAAAAATATACCGTGTACACAACATGATTTACTATATAGAAAAAAAAGGGGGACAATACTCTCTAAAATGTAAAATCACATCTATCATCTCTCGCATGCTTACATGTTTTTCACCCTCTCGTTTGATTATTTGAAAATTTGATACGATCTTTTTCTCTCTAGCGGCGATCATAGCACGATCTCACTTTTTAATGCACTCAATGCTCGTTTCATTTCTTGTACGCATCATGATGAAATGTGTTCACTAATTACGTTTTATATTTCTAACCGCTAATCGGAATTATTTGGAATCACCGCCAAAAAAAACAGTTGATTCGATTTTCTCTGTCATATCCAAATTTCAGCTTTGATTCAATGGCCGAAAGACTTCCATCCGATACGAACTTTCAGACAATTTTGCATTATCATTTTTGCATCCAAATAACGTTTTCATTAACCATTCATGAAATGACTCAAAACACCTAAAACACACTTACTAAAGCTGTTCCTTATTGCAAAAAGAAACAAGTTCTGAGTAGGAAAAGGAATGACATCCGTTTTTTCAAGACGGCAACAGGAGGTGTCGATGCATTATTAAAGGAAAGCAAAATTCAACAACAGAAGACATCAAACAAACACAAAAGCACAAACTAGAACCAAATATAGAGTTCTAAGCAATTAAGAGTTTTCGGGTGTTTTAGTTTCGGGAGTTGGTTTTCCGGGTAGGTGATATATCATGGTTTTATGGGTTTATAAGCCATGATATATGTGTATAATCGAGTTTTTTATGTGTTTTAGAATACTTTTAGAGTCTTTTACAGGTTTACACACATTTGAGATCATTTGGACATTTTGGAGCATTCTGAAGCTTTGCAGCTGAGAAGACGAAGTTGGTGTCGTTCCTGACCACTGGTGTCGACCGACATCACCATTGGTGTTGATCAACACGGGCCATATTTTCACGCCACACGCGAGATTTAACAACCTTTGAAGAATTACAACTTTGCCTAAAAGTTTTATATCTTTACAGAAGACCTCAAATCGTGTTTAGACTATATAATTAGGGTTTTTAGGTTTTATCATCTTTATCTTTGGCTTTAGCAAGAAACTCTAGGGGAGATTGAGAGCTTTGGGGCATCTTACTTTGTTCTTTTTTGAGAGAATATTTCAAACCCCTGTTTCTATTTCTCTATTTTATTTCATATGATATATATTCTATTCATGTCTTTGATTTCAATTGATATGTGTGAGTATATCTCTTGTTAGGTCCAGGGAATCTCATTAGGATTTTCAAGGAATTATAGATTGATTGATCTGTTAGGATTCAAAGTTTAATAGTTTTTCACCTAGGTTGTTCTTAATACTAATTCTGGCTTGATCACCTAGAAATTAGATCATAGGTTGTTAAATTGACACGACAGTGTAATTTATAATTTGATAGAACCTAGGGTGAGCAAATTAGATAATTGCAAAGGAATTTGGATTAGATAATTTGTGAACAAATTGACATGTTCTTAAAACTTGTTTAGAACCTTAAGATCTGCAAAAGAATTTGGTTTCTTAGGTTATAGACATAGTAGATTTTCGCAACTACAGTTAGTTACTTTTTTATTAGTGATTTGAGTTCTAGAACTGGTGTTTAATTCAATCCTAACAGATTAGTTGATATGTATTACTTGATTTCCTGAGAATTTAATATGAAAAATAATTCACCGGATTCAATCAACTATAATATAACAAAAAAGTACGAATAAAAATGATATTAGGTAAAAAAAATTAACCGGTGGCTCACTTTTTCTAAGTAATGGGGAAAAGGACCGAAACATGCCACTGAAAGACTCTACTGAGACAAAGTTGGGCTGTTAAGAACGTAGAGGAGGTAGGATGGTCAATTTCTCTGGGCTTGACGTTATCCCATTTGAATACAAACCTATTTTATATTTATTTGCACTGTTTTTATTGTAACCTTCATAATACTTAGCTTAATTTAAAACTAAATAGTTTATCGTGAAATATCTAAGTCTCTGTGGATTCGACCCCTATATACTACAATTGCATTCTGTGCACTTGGGGTGTAGCTCTAGGGAAGTAAACTTTGAGCCTATCAGTAGGTGTCTTGTTCATGTTCTTCTTCTTAGTCTCGGGTTTGGGAGCTGGTGTTAGGCTCTCTAGGCATAGCTTGACATTCTCGTTTTTCTTCGTGAGGTACCTATCACAAGTTAAACGAAACGGTTAGAGACATAAGAGAGATTGTAAACAAGAAACATACAAATGTCTTTAGTGGATGTTTGTTAGTATATCTCACACGAGACGTACTCTCTAGTTTAAGAGGAACTCGTTAAATTCTGTGTGTTCATCAGCTAACCCAAACAACAAGCAAGTTAACTAATCAAACTAGAAAACCTTAACAAGTGGTATCAGAGCATCCAGGACAAAGCAGAAATCGATTAAAATCAGGTTCTGCAATTCCTAAAGACATCAGGAAAAGGAGTTTGTGTTGGTTATAGTTTCAGCCAGAAACAAAACAACCATGGAATTAAACTTAAGAAGATACGATGTGGAGAAGTTTGATGGGAAGGGATTGGCTTATGGAAATACAAGATGACATGCCAGTTGGAGTAACTCAGCTTATAATCTTGTATTAAGGAAGAAACTCACTGTACCTCAGGTAAAAACGATTCTTTAGAAAAACTAAAGGGACCATTAGTGTAAAACCTGAAGATAAAGCTGAGATAGATCCAGAAAGAAAAGAAAAGGAGAAGAGAGCTAAACATATAATATGTATGAGTCTAGGAGATCATGAAGGATAATAGCTCTTGCTATCTAGAAAGTTTTGGAAAGAGATTATCAATCAAGATCTCAGGCTAACCGCATATATTTGAAACAGAAGTTCTCATGTTTCAAGTTTGAAGAAAACAAGAGTATTGAGTACAACCTCGATATTTTCTTGAAGCTGATCAATGACTTGGCCAGCTTGAATATCAACATCTCGGATGAGGATCAGGCTATACAAATTCTATCTGCACTACTAGATCCTTATGAAGCTCTAAGGGACACCCTTAAGTATGGAGCTGGGAAGACTCAGACTCTAACCATTGATGATGTTACCAGTGCTGCTTACTCAAAAGAAATCGAGCTGAAGGAGAAGGGGCTTTTAAAGGTAAAGGCAAATTCAGAAGGACTAGCAGATGAAGACCTGAAAACAGAATTAATGGACAAGGAGGAAACATATCCAAGAGCAAGGATAAGAGATCTAAGTCTAAGTAGAAGAATCAAGGCAAGAAGAGAGAATGTTGGATATGCGGGAAGGAATGATACTTCAAAGCAGAATGTCCTGAAAGAAAGAACAATAATGATGCAAATGTAGCTAAGGATGGAGAGCTACCTATGATACTTACAGCAAACTTACAGTATGTTAAAGACGAGTGGGTGATGGATTCAGGATATACTTTCCATATCACACCTGACAAGGATGTGTTATTTGATCTGAAAGAAGTCAATGGAGGAAAGGTTCTGATGGGAAGCAACACACACAATGAAGTCAAGGGCATATGCAAGTTGAAGATATTAAACCCTGATGGTACCATGGTTACTCTAACAGAAGTGAGATACATGCCTACAATGGGCATAACCTCATCTCATACGGCCAGTTAGAGAAGAATGGATGCAAGTATGAAGGGGGAAATTTTATGGTTACTTTCTACAAAGAAGGTAAGAAAGTAATTTCAGGGAAATATCAAGATGGATTATACTATTTGCGGGGTCCTGTGTTAAAGGGTAAAGCATCGGTGGCAAAGGCTGAGATAAATCAAACTAACAGATGACAATCAAGGCTTGGACACATGAGTCTAAAGAACATGAACATTCTGGTCAAAAAAGGTTATCTAGACTCTAAGGAAGTACACATACTGGATTTCTGTAAGGAATGTGTACTAGGCAAATCACACAAGCAGAGTTTTTCAGAATCTAAGCACACATCTACAAGCATCTTAGACTATGTGCACAGTGATTTGTGAGGATCAGTCTCTAATGAAGCAAAGCTTATCAGGATGCAAGTATTACCTAACATTCATTGATAACTATTCAAAGAAAGTTTGGATCCGGTTCCTAAAGAGCAAAGATGAAGCGTTTGAGAATTTCTCTGAGTAGAAAACTCTGGTTGAGAATCAAACAAAGAAGACACTCAAGTGCTTAAGAACATACAATGGTCTGGAATTCTGCAATCAGTAGATTGATAAGCTCTGCAAGGAGACAGAAGTTAAGAGACATAGGATATGCACTTACACTCCACAGCAAAATGGAGTATCCATAAACATGAAAATTGCTGATAAGATAAGATGAATGTTAGCAGAGACAGGTTTGGAAAAGAAGTTTTAGGCAGAAGCTGCAGCAACAGCGGTGTATCTAATTAACATATCGCCAAGTGTAAAATTCAAGATTCCATAAGAAGTATGGTTAGGAGCTAAGGTAAACTACAGTCATCTCAGAAGGTTTGGTTGTGTTGCATACGTGCATACTCAACAAGATAAACTTAGTCTCAGAGCTGTTAAGGGTTTCTTTATGGGATATCTTCAAGGTAATAAAGGAGACATGATATGGTTACAAGAAGAAGGAAAATGTACCATTAGCAGGAATGTGGTATTTGATAAAAAAAACTGTACAAAGAAAAGAAGACTGAAAAGAAACCTATAGCCAAAATCAAGAAGGTTACTTTTAGTATTGAGTTAATCCAAGGGCCAAACAATACTGTCACAGTTTAAAGCTCTTTGGATCAAGGTGGAGCAGTCTCAGAAGAAGATGAAGATGAGGAAAACACCAGTCAAGGTAGAGCATCTTTAGGAACAGAAACAGTTACTGATGCAGAAAGAGAATCTAATCAGGATGAAGCTCTGGAAGAAGCTGAGTATGATTCACTCGATGGCTATCTACTTGCAAGAGATAGAGTAAGAAGAGGAAACATACAACCTCCAAAGAGGTATGAAGACTCAGCATAATTTGTGGCCTATGCACTAGCTTGTGCAGGAGAACTGGAACTAGATGAGCCACAAACTGTGGGAGAAGCTAAAAGGAGTAATGAATAGAAGAAGTGGGAGCAGCCTATGATAGAAGAGATGAAGTCTCTGGACAAGAATGAAACCTGGAAAGTTGTTCCAAGACTAAACAAGCAGAAGACAGTTGAGTATAAATGGATTTTTAAGCTAAAAATAGGAATTCCAGGTGTGGAAGAACCTAGATACAAAGCTAGGCTAGTAGCTAAAGGATTTACACAGGTTGAAGGAGTTGACTACAATGAGATATTTTCACCAGTAGTAAAACATGTTTCCATACGGATCATGTTATCTGTGGTGGTAAATTTTGATTTAGAGTTGGAGCAACTAGATGTCAAGACTGTTTTGTTACATGGCACATTAGATGAAGTCATCTATATGAATCAACCAGAAGGTTTCATAGAGACAGGAAGAGAAGACATAGTTTGTCTACTGAAGAAGTCTCTTTATGGGTTAAAGCAGTATCTCAGACAGTGGAATCACAAGTTCAATGATTTCATGAAGTCACAGAGATTCCACAAAAGTGTCAATAATCCTTGTGTTTACCACAAAAATACAACCATTGAGAACTACTCTATATTGATGATATACTGGTAGCATCTAAGGACCTAAAGAAGATCAACATCTTGAAGAAGAGTCTAAACAAAGAATTTGAGATGAAAGACTTGGGTCCGGCCATAAGGATTCTAGGAATGGATATCATCAGGGATAAAAAGAAAGAAGTTCTTAAGCTATCACAGGGAAGATACCTAAAACAAGTCCTAAGGTCATTTAACATGATGGATTGCAAAGCTGTTGTGTCACTGGTTTATACTCAGGTAAAACTGAGAAGGTAGACACAAGAAGAGCTGATTAAAGAAGCACCACTCATAGAATCAGTTCTTTATGCAAGTGCAGTTGAAAGTCTGATGTATGTAATGATTGGTACAATATCAGACTTGGCTCATGCAATCTGTCTAGTTAACAGATATATGGCTAACCCTGGAAGAAATCATTGGGATGCAGTGAAGTAGATATTGAGATATCTAAAGGGTTCTACAGAGATTAGTTTGACTTTTACAAATTTTGATCCTCTAGATATATAAGGATTTTGTGACTCTGATTATGCAACAGACCTTGATAGAAGTAGGTTTGTTAGTGGCTATGTATTTTAGGTTGGAGGAAATATAGTAAGCTGGAGATCAAATCTACAACATGTGGTGGCTTTATCAACCACAGAGGCTGAGTACATTGCTCTCACATAAGCAGTTAAGGAAGAGATTTGGTTACAAAAGATGTGTGATGAATTAAACATTTGTTCTAATTGTTTTAAGCTTAATTGTGATTCACAAAGTGTTATACATTTGGCAAAAAATCCAGTTTATCATAACAGAACTAAGCGTGTTGCAACCAAGTATCATTTCATCAGAGATCTAGTTGAAGATTGTTCAGTCAAAGTCAACAAGATTCGCACTACATTAAATCCAGCTGACTTATTAACTAAGGGCTTATCGGGAAACACGGTGGAAGGTTTTTGCGAGAAGCTCAAGGTCATCGATGAACTCTGAGATAACCCTATGGATTGCATGTCTCAGAGGAAAGGAAAAGAGACTCGAGTTAGTAACAATATAAGTCTCAAAAGTAAATCGACAAAGGAAGATTCAAGATTAAAGATGGTAAAGGCTTAAATCGGAAAAAATCGAGTGAGGGACGAGGCTTACTTCTCACAGAGAGGCAAGGCGTCGAGTTCCTTGCGTTCTTCTTCACCTGTAACAGTTGAAAAGAACAAGGCAAAAACTCGGATTAGCTCAAGACAGAGGAAGAAACCAAGAATCGTTTCAAGATTGAGACGGGTTAAAGATTCTTGTACATATGCCTTGAGTCACGACGGTGTTGCTGCAAATTGTTTCCAAGATCTCCTCCACGGAGAGCGGTGGTTTCGAGGAAGAGCTGCCGGTATCCATTAAAGGTGAGTGTTGAAAGTTGCGGTGGTTTTGCTCGGTTGAGAGAAACGGAGCAAGATTGGTTCAAGTCTCGAAAAAGGTGGAGATTTGTGGAGTGTTATCTGAGACAAGACCAAAAACCAACACACACAAAGCTGGGCTAAAGCTGGGCCGTGAACAAGTCAAAAGAAGTTAATGGGCTAAAACTGCATATCCATTAATCAAGTGACTAAAGTTGTTCCTTGTTGCAAAAAGAAACCAGTTCCGCATAGAAAAAGGAGTGACATCTAGTTTTTCAAGGCGGCAACAGGAGGTGTCCTGGCATTATAAAAGGAAAGCAAGGTTCAACAACAGAAGACATTAAACAAACACAAAAGCACAAGCTAGAAACAAAGAGAGAGTTCTAAGCAATAGAGAGTTTTTGGGTGTCTTAGTTTCGGGGTTTTGTTTTCCGGGTAGGTGTCTTGTTCTTATTCTTCTTCTTAGTCTCAGGTTTGGAAGCTGGTGTTAGGCTCTCTAGGCATAACTTGACGTTCTCGTTTTTCTTCGAGAGGTACCTATCACAAGTTAAACGAAACGGTTAGAGACATAAGAGAGCTTGTAAACAAGAAACATACAAAAGTTTTTAGTGGATGTTTGTGGACATAGCTCACACAAAACGTACTTTCTAGTTTAAAAGAAACTCGTTAAATTCTATGTGTTCATTAGTTAACATAAATAATAAGCAAGTTAACTAATCGAACTAGAAAATTTTAACAAAAGTTACACAAATACTAAAAAAACAAAAATAGAAAAGAAAAGAAGAAACAAAGGAAAAAAGCAGTAAAACGGGACATATCACTGGAAATTAGAATAAACAGATAATTCAAACATAAATAAGTGTAAGTCGCGGGTGTCTTCTCCCCTTTAGAGATACCCCTAAACATCTAAAGCTTAAAGGTAAGTTACATCTCCCGAATGGGCCGAATCTTGATGAGCTTTCACATCTTCAGTCCAACATGACTTATATAAGCAATAAAACAAATATTCTCCATATCGTGTGACGTGAACAAGTTACATAGCATTAGTAGCGGACCCAAAAATTAATATTACCGGAGTCAAAAAATATTTTAAATTATATAGTCTAATTTTAATTTTGTGCATAATAATATTTACATAACCATTAAACAAATGGAAAAGCTATGTTATTTTCAATAAAAAATGGTGCAGAAAATGCTGTTAATTTTGAAAAAATGACATACAAATAAAATGACGAAGTGTATCTAGATTGTAAAAAAAAGGAAAAAATAAACCAAAAGTGTCAGCTAAGGGAACTGAACATGAGTTAAAAGGAGTCATACCCTATAAAATTGCCATCTTTGCTGCTATGACTTTGAACAAATACATGCATAAAATATTATTTAGTCATTTTACTAGGGTCAAGTGACCCTTTTCTTTCAGTGGGTCCGCCCCTGCATAGAGCACATTTAGAAAGTGATCTTACCTATAGAATCAAGCCTAAACACTTTTTAAACCGGTAAAAAAGACAAAATAAAACAAAAAAAGTGTTTGGCCCTAATTCACCCGCGACTTAAACATATTCATTAATATTCAGTAAAGTCGGAATTCAAATTTCCCAAGTGAATTGGACTGATCATTTATTACAAGCACGAACAGAATCAGAACAAACATGACTACTCAACTTTCGGTTTGGTGGTGGTAAAAAAAGAGAATAAGATTCAGATCATACCTTTAACAAAAGAAAATGATACTACGAAATAATTGCCAGATGGAATCATAGCAATCACAATTTTAAATGAACAACTAGACTAAATGTCACTACAAGAACTGCGTATATATATATAGAAACACCATGAAGATTTTAATCACTTATCCATATCAAAGACTATTAACACAAGTATTTATACATACAGAAAATGCTTGATAACCTTATCAGAGGGTTCGAGCAGGGACGCGGCCACGAAGATTACCGGAGCAGGGGCTTCGGCTTCGAGGAGCACAAAGGGTTCGTGACTCACGTGGTGCGAGAAGGAGGCCGCTTTGACCGTCAAGCCCGCTACGACCACCAGATGAGGCTTCCGGCCAACCATGGCCGTCCACCCGTGTCTCACATGGCTGCCTGGGATGAGGAAGATGAAGACTCGGACGTAGAGTTCTTTGAGAGCACCCAGAGCCACCACACTAATGCGTTGCCGCACCAAAGCAACAACCACCACCAACAGCCACCTCATATGAACTTCATGCCACCACCTCCGGTGGCTCAGCCTCACCACAACGTAAGCTTTAATTTCTCTTTTAATGCCCGCACCTTACTAACCATGTTATATTCTGTTATATAATATATATTCTCATCTAAGGTGTCTTAAACTATTTAGAGGTCTAGAAAGTTGATGCTAAAATTTTGGATTCTAATATATATATACATATTCAAACTATTTCTCAAAATAATGCATCAATTGTCCTTCCTATTAAACAGCTTCATAATTTGTATTCGAGATAATTAGATAGAAAGATGTGTATATGCACGTTGAGACCTCATATCAAACATAACTTTATATATAATATTCTCTCTGTTCCTTGATAACATAAGTTTGATAAACAAAATTTGATAATGGGTGAATGATCATTTTGCAGGGAATGATGGGTAATGGATGGCAGGGGCGACCTGAAGATGCATACCATGGTGGCCACGGAATGCAGCAGAACCACGGAAGGTTCGAGATGCAGCAAGACCATGGCGGGCACGGGATGCAGAAGCACCAAGGTGGGCATGGGATGCAGCGCCAGGAAAGGCTTATGATTCCTCATCAGGTTCCACCAATTCATGTGTACGGTGACGGGCGTGCAGTTGTGGTCAAGACTACGGAGAAGTGGCAGGTCAACGGTGGCCACCGCAAACTCGGGTGGGGGAGTAAGGGACTCTAGACCCCAACCTTAATTACTCTGCTGGTTCAAATAAGAAAGTAATTATTATGTATGTATCCCCAAAGATAATAAGTTTGTAAGATATATATGTTTCCCCTTATATTTTTACTAAGGTGTGTTGTTGTAAGAAAGTGTGATGCAAGTATTATCAGTTTGAAGGCCCTGTGCCAACAAAAAAAAAATTGGCTCTTTTTCTATACTAATTTTTAAAAAAAGGAAAATTTATGCCCTAACTTTTTTTAATTTGGACTTTAAAAATGATCCTAAATTTTTTGGGCCCTATGCAAATGTTTTACTTGTTCTCCCTCATCAACGCCCCTCACGTAGAAGATTGATTGCACAAAAATTAGTTTATAAGTAACATTATGGTGTAACCAAGCGGAGTTTGGGCTAGTGGCGAATCTCACACATCTCTCTATCTCCAAATGAAGAATATATTCAGTTTTTGATATTAGTCTACTTTGATGCATATTACTTCTAGATTAGTGAGGCTCGCTATCGGACAAATTTTGTTGAAAGAGTTATGTTTTCTCCTTGCAGAGTGTTTGAGAAGTCCTTGCAATATGTGAAGCGATTCAGCCGCTACAAGAATCCAGATGCTGTTAGACAAGTCTGAGAGTATATATCCTTTTTTCTGAATTAGATGATTCATGGTTGGTTGCATTGACCTAATAATAATATGAGAATCTGGATTGTGTTACGAATCTCTGTTTTGTATGTGACTCTGTGTGCTATACAGAAGGGTGAAAGAAAGTGATAGCTTGCTGCACATCCATGGCATGATCTTGAAACTGGTAAAAACCATTAGATATTTAAAAAATAAAATGGTTAAAGATATTGTGTATTTAGTCTTATAGATGCTGATCAGAGTCTTTTTAACTAAAATTTTATTTGTTTTGTAGGACCTGGAGCTCCAGTGATTTTCAATGTGGTAAGTCTTATGTTTGATGATCTGAGAAGATCACAAAAAGAGAATCTTAATTAATTTGATTTTTTTTTTCAATGAAAATCAGGTTAGAAATCTCAAAGTTCAAATATGAACTTGACAAAAAAACCAGGACTCATCAAGGTAATAGAATTATCTGAATTTAGTTAAATGTAGATGATGTGTGCTAATCAATCTTAATGTTTTGATTTGTGTCTCTCAGGTTGATCGGATTTTGTATTCTTCAGTTGTGTATCCTCTCGACTACGGTTTTATCCCATGCACATTATGTGAAAACAATGACCCTTTGGATGTTTTAGTTATCATTCAGATTTGTGTATTAAATATCACCATAAGGAAACAAATTTATATTGTTGAAAATATTTTTAATGAAGTTGATCATATATGTACATGAGCCTGTGCTTCCGGGTTGTTTTCTACGTGCCAGAGCTATTGGTTCAATGCCCATGATTGACCAAGTAACATCATAATCTCTAATGTTTCTTGGTTGAAGTTTGTTTAAGCATGGTATTGTAGCTAATTCTGTGTGTTGTTGTTTAATAATAAAGGGTGAAAAAGATGATAAGATCATTGCAGTTTGTGTTGATGATCCTAAGTATAAGCATTAGACTGACATCAAAGAACTTCCACCACATCGTCTCTCTGAACTCTCGTGCTTGCAGGAAGAGTCTCAATGGTGAATTCTCCTAGAGAGGTTGTTTGGCGAATACATGGGAACATCATACAATACGACAGACCTGGATTCACAAGTTGCTGGTGGAAGAATCGCCGTGGAGAAACAGGTTTATAATTGTTCAAGGGTTCATTTTAAAAACCCTTGAACAATTTTTTTACTAGGGGACCTATATTAAGTAAAAAAATTTTAAATGAACCCTTGAACAATTATATTAGTATTAATCACTTTTTGAGAATAAAATTGTTCAAGGGTTCATTTAAATTTTTTTTTTACTTAATATATAATACAAATTACTTAGTACTTATTACAATCATATAGGTCCCCTAGTAAAAAAATTTTGTCACTAAATATTAATTTTATCGATATTTAAAATCAGATTTGTATATAATACATGATTCCTCAAACATGTATAGTTTCGTTTCTGATCAAATGAGCAATCACATAGTCTTCTCTAACCTCAAAAATAAACTGTTTAAAAGCGAATTTTACACTATCCATGCTAAGAAAGACTCTTCAAACTTTGCAAGCATTAGATGCCATTTCCATTATCACGATGGAAGAGACCATTCCTCAACGAACATAGCCCTTAGATTAAACTTATCCACATATATTTTCCTATGTTCCTTACTAAATAAATAGTTGCGGTCAAAACACGCCATTTAATCCATTATTAAAGGCATCTAATTCGATCGAATAACCAACAGTAACTCTCGTTTACCTTATCAACTATCCTCTAAACCCATTGGCCCACCTCTTCAAATTTTCCATGTTAAAAGTTCTTTTTCTTTCTTCTTGTTGAATATTAAACCATATAAGCTATACATCAATAGACATGGGCCGGTGTTCGTTAAGGAACATTGGCCAAACCTGGAATAATCTAAAGGAGCAAAAGGTATCAGATTCAGCCTACTCCTTAAGACTTTAACCTAAAACATGTCTTATATATATGGTACCTCTGATGATTTCAAATGTATCTCTAGCAACAAGAAAAGAGCAAGAAAGACATTTGATAGAAAATATATATGGTACTCGAGACCCTCTTTAACCATACAACTCATCATCATCACCATCATCATCCTCACCACCTCCATCTTCATCTTCATCACCGGAACTCAATGGCCGAGAAACCGAATCAGCAAGTTATGGAGTACGAAGACTTGAGTTACGTGATGAAAACGTCATCACATCATATGTTGAGGAAGTTGAAGAGTGAGGGGTTGGCAAGAGATGAGGATATTGACAAAAAAGCAGAGAATTTCATCAATCTACCGCATAGGAAATTCAGCAACTGTGTATGATCTTAGTTTCTACCTTAAAACTCACTTAAGTATTCGCTTAAGAGGGTAGAGTTTCTTTGATATATGTAAAATATGTGATTGTGTTGTCACATCTACTTTTATTTTGGTTGTGTAACAAAACCGGTGTATGATCCAGTTGTTAATATGGATTACATAAGACGAAAAGGCACTTTTATTAGTTGAAAAACCCTTCCAAAACCCACAAAGTGGACACGACAGAATCTAAGTTTCTCAAAATAGAAACTAGCAAAACATAAAAAAAATGGTGAAAAAGCCATAAAGAAAAGTAAAGTATGATCCACAAGTTATGGACCATAACTAACTAAAGCATGGATCTGCAGAGAGGACAAGTGGTGTGATTATTACCAAACCATTTATCGAGACAAGCCTTGTGAAAGTAATGCTTGCAAGACACTAACTCACTCACTTCCTCCTCCTCTTTAAACCCACAAAGACACACACAACACTCTGTGGCTTCAAAGTGTGTGATCGAGATTCTTCTTCTCCTTCTTCTTCTTCTCATCTCCGAATCCTCATGATCTAGGTTGTCCTCTATGTTCCTTTCCTCATTTGTCTCAGAGCCCATCACCTGAAGAACAGATCTTACCATGTTCTTTAACAGAGACACTGAAACAACAGTGTTCATCACCAGCATTGTCATTACTCCCTCAGATGCTGTTGGGTAATGGGAAAGACCCATTCTTCTTCCTGTCGATCTTGAGTCTTCAGGAGATGAGTTTGAGAACCCAGGAGCTTTATAGAAACAGAGGAACAGAGGAAGTTTCTTAATGTTGATCCAGCCACTAATGTCTAATCCTCTGCCATTTTAACTCTTGGTCTAAACGCGTGGCATCACGCGTAGTGTATCTAATAGGAGGGACCAACACATGATTGTGACTGTATCAAGAAAGTCTCTGACACGTGGCCGTCTTGACCAGTGCTTTGTGGAAAGCTTCTGAAGTCCATTTTCGCTTAGAAACTGACACGTGTGACTCCACTAATCCATGAAATTTCAACACGCCAGGCCACACACCTCTGTTCACAAATTACTTGCAGATTAAGTAAACACACAATCATAACATTGTACACATCACAAGCCACTAGAAACAGAAGTGCTTTAAACGGATCAATGACATTCATCTTTTTATTTATTCAATTGAAAGGTGATGTTTGAGAAAAGATGGATGGATATCTACTACATTAACATATACATACAGACTCTATATGTAAAATGCAAGACACTTGTAAAAACTGAATCTGTCAGCGTCTGGGCTACTTAAACAAGTCCTATTATATGGTTGTTGCTGTTGAATTGGAGGAGTTTTCAACTTGTAAGGATTTGAAATGCTCCTTCTCTGCGTTAGCCATTCTACTCTGAAACATGGTCCATTCCTTTTTGCATCTATCCCTCACCTACAAAAAACCACACACAAAAAAAAACACATTGAAGTCGCTTGTTTCACAAGTTACGAGAAGAGAGCTAAAAAGATTTGTTACCCCTTGCCATGGCGCTTTCCCATCCGTCGCCTCACCCTATAGCAAGCGAAAGAGCGAAGAAGTTAATGTCAGATCAAGAAGAGGCAATAATGGATATTGATAGAGCTTTATGGGGTTTACCTGGTTGCCAAGGGAAGGGAAAGATTGATGAACGATCCACTGAGAATCTACTACTCCTATTTTCTCATGCGCAGGCTGCAATTCGATGCAAAAATATATGCGGTTTCGTCATATAACAGATGATATAACTAAAACCAAGTAACCCTTTCTTTTGCGTGAAAACAACGAACTAAAAGTGTTCCTTTTCTTACCTCAACACATCTTCTGAGAGCAAAGTCAAGACCCCAACCGTGAACCAAATCATTCTGTTAACAGTTTAGGCAATACATGTAAGCAAAACTGACAATAAGAGAGATTTAGGGAAGATGAATGAAGAATGGAACAAACAGATGATGAAGTAAGGAACCTGGATCATGTGCCATACGCATCGCCAGGCGTCTCTTGAAAATACAGGAGCCATGATCTCAACGAATCTAGATTTTTCAATGACACAAAAGTCCTAAACTGGTTAGTTCCTGTTATAGTGAAAAATTAACTCATAAGAGGCAGAAAGAAAGGTTTCTACATACGCAGCACATGGAGGGAGATGAGGATCTGAGCACCATCCAGGTTTTTCTTCTGTTATCCTGATAAGATTCAAAGCCAAGAACTTTTAAAGATCAATATGCATAAAACTAAACATGGCCAGAATCTGAAGGATTTTTGTCCATCTTACTTATGGACTTCTTGATCTCCTCTTCTCTTTGTCATCTGCCACGTTAACCCCTTGTTTGGTTCCAAGCCAGGTTGAGAAATCTCCAGGCCATGCTTCTTCACCAGCTTTATGTACCTGGAAACATATAATCAAGATGATCACAAAAAAATCAAATGAAATTTAAGGAAATTGTCTTTTCAAAATGAAAACAAATAACACATGTAAATGTTCATAACAACTTACTCTTCTGCATCAAAATGCTCTACCCCAAGGTCTTCATCCCAGATGAATATATAATCATATCGTGCCACAATATCAGGGTGCAAAAACCTCTTTGCATACCACCTAACATATTTTCAGGTGCCAAGAGAGTCAATTAGTCATAAACATCACCAGAATATTCTCTACCATAAAAGAATTTAAAAGAGGTTGATAAGCTGTTGTCTGTTGGTAATACCATTTTGTCTGCTTTCGCACGCTAATGTGTATAGCATTCTTCGACCAGTCTAAATCATCCCACTCAGTTACCCGGCCGTCATAATGAAACAGGACAATAGTGAAGTTCTCTGAAAACTGTTGAGAAGACGATAAATCATATATGACGTAATATTAGAAAGCAAAACATCAAACAAAGGTAATGAACCAACCTTCTTGACACAAGCATTGATATTTTCTTTCTGATTAATACCCACTGTAAACGTTACAAGGTATCTTGGTTGGCTGGTCAAATCCTGAGGAAGCAAATAAGGTATAATAAAATTACCTTATTTTTGTAAATCAAGACTGTAACACAGTTAAAAGAATGGTTTTGATGATGTTAAAAACTAATGGTCTGAGCACAAACCTCATGCGGTAACCCCCATAATCTGCGCAAATAGAAGTCTGATTCAGCAGCAACCATACCAGGTGGCAACATTTCAGCACCACGAGGATTTGAGGGAACCCATATCTGCAGCAAAATCAGAAATGAAAAATGAAAACATGGACAAATCTGATATCATTGATCATGAAACCACAAAGAAAAGATTAACAAACGCATGTTCTTTGCATATATAGTTTCCTTCATATATGAATGGGTAGAAGTAGACCAAACTTGTATAAATAATGTACAGATCCAAAACATTCCAAGTCATAAATTAATTAAGGAGCTGAAGCATGCCTTTGATTTGTCAACTGAACCGGATGAGCTGCTATCCTTATCCTTTGATGAAGACCAAGATTTATGACTTTCTGGAGTTGCGATTGCAGAACCCTTTTCCTCTATATATGAGAGATCTTTCGAAGGAAGAAAATTTGTTGGGAGACTCACCTGCAATATGAGAACAAAATCTTCCTAAGATAAACAAGGGAAACAATAATCTAATAAAACACAAATTAAAAAGATAAAGGTTGATTCTACAACCTTAGTGATTGATAATGATGGAAAAGATATTCCAATCAGAAAGCCGAAAGTTACTCCAAAAAATGCTGTTGCAATGACCTTCATTCCATCTTTCGATTTCCTACTAATTGAACTAAAAGAACAAAAACAAAATTTGGTTAATAAGGTTCTCTGCACCTCTTGAAAGACAGACCAAATTAGTCAGTAATCTTCAATACTATGAAAAGAATATATCGCATAGGCTTCGTCAAAATTAAAAAAGAGACATGATCTTCACCTGCGTGAAAAAATTCCCATATCTTCTTCTCTAATCTTCTGATTGTTGAGTTCAAAAGCCACCCACAGGGTTTCTCTCTACTATGGTAACTACAAGTCTCAAGGCGTCCTGACAGTAGAGAAGCCAGGGAACCTTGCTTTCTCTGTCAAAAAAGAAGAAGACACAAATGGCTAAACAGATTAGGATCGCCTTTTAAATGGCAAATATGGTCATCAATCACAATTTTTTTAATTCTTTGTCAAAAAAGTAAGTCATTATCGTAAAACCTACACAAATGAATACAATATAGTGCTTCTAAAACCATCCTAGGGAAGGAAAAAAAGGCTTCAATACCAAACTATTGACCAAACTTAGTGTGAAACCATTAATATCTAAAGTCAAAAACAAACCATTAGATCATTCCCCTCAATGAATCATCACAATTGCAAGCAATGCAATCAGCAAGCAAGAAACCATGTGCTTTTTTGACGAAAGCAAAACAAACTCCCCAAAACTAGGAACAACACAATCAATGAAATTACAAGTCGTCTACAAAAAAAAAACAGAACACTTTGCTTAGATTACAAGATAATTAAAAAACACTTAAACCTGAGATTAAGTCAGCTCAGATATCACCTTTGATTAAAGAACACTAAAACCTTAAAATGTTGAGGTTCCAAACACAAATATCGAAATCAATCAATAAGACTAATACTTAAGAAGCCGTCAAGAAATGACAATTCCCCCAAAAATATATGCTAAAATTCCTCAAAAAAATCCAAACTTTCTCGATAAAAACAAGAAATGAAAATCCTACGAAAGCATCACATTTAAATCGATACGAACCTGAATTAATCAAAAAAATCCCACAACGAGATCCTCCAAATCAGTGAAGAAGCACACGAGAAAATTGCTTCTTACCCACAAAAGCAAAAACGAAACCCCAAACCCTATTCGCAAAATTCGAGACACGCGTGCGTACGACACACAGAGAGGTAAAACCTCGTGATCGTCTTCTTCCAGAGACAAGAAACGCCAAAAAAACGTGAAACGCGTTTTTCGAATCAAAAGGTGAGATTTTTCTTGAAACCCGTACCGTTACTCGACCTTTCCTTTAAGAAATTTCAAAGCAAAAGCCTCGGATTTGGTTTGGTGACCAGAGTAATTTTCTCGACGTATATTTAGGTGCAGGAGAAAAAAAACCGAAAAAAGCTCAAAGCTGCTTCTTCTTCATAATTCCGTTTTTTTAAAATTAATTAAAATAAAATAAATGGGACATTGTATCCGAAAACGGCAGCGTTTTTGGTGTTGTGTCTCGATTTAATTGGCTTAATTTATTCATATACGTGTAAAAGTAAACACAACAATCAAAATATATAAAAGAGCCGACACGACACGCATAACCCTACTACAAAAAAATCTAATGATGCCAACAAAACTAAAAAATTGGTGTATCATTTCACACATATTGTTTGATATGTCTTATGTGAATGAAAACAAATCTATGAAATTCAATTTTCAAATTGGAATAGAGTCTTTGCTGCAAACCAACAAAAAAAGAGCTGAATTTGCAATATCTTTCCGAAAATCACGGAAGTTAAGTTACCATTTTAGAAGTTCAGATGGTGATAAAAGAAAAGCAAAAAAAAAGAAGATATTGTTGATGGTAAATGAAATTATTACTAACCTTAGAATTGTATAAATGATTACGTTTAACCAAGAAATTTATTTTGTGTATAAATAGAGGTTGGAATGTATGACATTGCTATATCTTGAGAGATTTAAAAAGCAATGAAATTTGACTATGTATGATAAATAGAGTTGCCAAACTATTATAAAGAAAAGTGTAGATTTCGTGCCAAACTGAGGAGTCAACATTCTTTAATAAGAGGTTCCCACTTTCTTTACTTGGTTTCTCAACTTTATTATTTCCTCCGTTTCATAATATAAAATATTTTACACTAAAACACGTATATTGAAAATGTTACTTTTATTCTAAAAATTTTTATTTTATATATAAACAAAAATAATTTAATCAATCATTAAAAAAAATTGCATGTTTCTATTAGTCACACAATATTCAATAAATGAAAAAGTAACATAAAAATGTGAAAACATATTATATTTTGAAATACAAAAAAAACTTCAAAACAATGAATTCCTTGGAAGTTTTTAGTAGATGATGTTACAAAAAAAAACAAATTACGTTTATAAAAGTGAGATGCGATTGGAGTTGCATAATAAATGGGGAGTCAATAAAATGATACGGTAAAACAAAATAAAAAAAAGCATTTGAAATTATATAGTAAGAAAATTGTAATATTTTGGGTATGAACAGTCAAAATTAATTTTAAATGTCACAAAACCTTAAAAAAATGTCTACTTGTTGCAAAAGAACAAAAAAATTTACAATTGTCTGTCGGGTTTTCCAATATTTATAACTTTCATCAAGTAAGATTTTAATATGAAAAAAGGAAAAGAGAGATCGAAATGGTTTTGTGCTTTTTTTTATCTTCTCGCATAAGTAAACTTATGATGGTTTATTATTGTATTTAATAATTCTGTGTAAGTGTGTTAAAATGGGCCAATTCTCTATATTTAATCGTTCTTAACTGGGTATTATGGATATTTGTTTTTACATTAAAACTTTTAGATGATTTAAAATAGTTTTAAACAAGAAATTTGCTATTTTAAAAATATGTAAATCTATAGATTATATATAAAAAGTTTATAGATTTAATCAAATGAATATTTTTTATTAACAAATTAATATATATTTTATGTTTATAATCTTCACTAATAGCTTTTAAAACTATTATGACAAATATTTGCAAAATCTATACATTAGCCCCTTTTAAATTTAATTTGATATTAATAATTATCTTATATACTTTTAAAAGTAATATATATATATATATATTGAATAGAAAATTATGCTTTAAATATTTCATTAATATATATATATATATTGAATAGAAAATTATGCTTTAAATATTTCATTAAAATAACATTGTAATATTTTTCATTAAAAAAAATGTCAGTAATTTACTATATATTTGTCCCGAAATGTTTGCATTAAATATTTTAGGAAAATATTGTAATATTAAACTGTATTTTGCAAAGATTTTATGAGAGATGTCTAAAAATGTTAAATACACTCCTTTATTATTTCTTCTGTGTGATATTCTACAAACTACAAATATTCTCTTCAATGTACTTCTAAAGTAATAGTATAAACATCATTGATCTAAAATTTTTATCAAAAAAATAAAAGTAAACATCATTGATCTTATTTGGTGTGAAGTTTTAGAAGATACATTTACTTTTCTCGACGGTTATGAAAAAACCGATGCAGCTTTGACTAGGCCTGAGACCTATTATCCGGGATCCGCTCCGATCCGCTTCGAAAAATAGGATATTTGGACGGACCGAATCAGGATGCGGATAATAGAATTACTGATCCAGTCGGATGCGGATGCGGATAATAGAAAAAAATCCGGCCGGATATCCGGATCCGTTACATTAATATTAT
>VBRH01000574.1:86531-96631 GCA_014578085.1 Cardamine resedifolia | reverse complement strand
ATCCAAAGCTAATAGACACAGTTTGATACAAACAATCATAAACTAAACTATAGCAAAATCAACACAACTAATGAAGAAAGATCGGATCTTCCTATAACCTAAATTCCCATTAGATCTTCCTATGGTTTTCTAAAATTTCCAGAAATCAACAATCTTACCCCCACTGAACATTAAGCGATTCGTAATCCCAGTAATCCTTAGGTCGGATCACATTAACATCGGTATAAACACGAGCTTTCGACATCGCTCACTCGATAGAGATCTCAGCGAGAGAATCAGAATCGAGACGACGATCGAATCTGCTACCAGCGACGTCTGATTCAACAATGTCGTCTTTTTTCACGGCTACGTTGAAAGGTGTTGTCCCCAGATCTCAATCGCCTTATACTATCATCTTTCTCTCACTCTCTCCATCATCATCACCATCAGAGCAGATAAAATTATATGAAACGAAGGAAGAGAAGAGACAACAGCATCATCAGAAGTAGATTGAACACATATTGATTCAAGAGATTGTGGAGTTCTTCTTTCTTACGTGGCGAGAGAGATAAAAAAAATTGAATTATTTATAAAAAAAACAATAACTTTGAAAGTAGTTGAAATTATACCTCTAGTATTTTTAAAGAGTTTCTTTATGAACCAAAAAATTCAATTCCATTAACCAATAACACTAGATTTGAATCTAATAATAAAGTCAGTTAAATTCATTTTGTTTGAATAACACACGACTTTAATTAAAATTTTAAAATCTTTAATCCAATAACACATGACTTTCAATGATTCTAAACAAATATTCAAAACTAACAAAACCAATAACACAATATTTTTATAGAGTTTTGGAAATTCCAGATTGAATAACACTGAAATCTCTATAACTTTTAACTCTTTAAAAATTTTAGAACTAATAACCCCCTTAAGAGTTTTTAAGACTGCACATGCCCTTAGTTAGAACACTTCCATTGGTTAAGATACCCAATATAATATATTAATTTTTTAATATAATTTAATTATATATTTAATTTTTTAATTTTAAAATAAAAAATGAACCAATTATAAAATAGCAAGTGTAAAAAAGGTTCTTATTAAAGACTTGGTATAAAATGAGTTACCTTTTTTTTTCTCTCTTCCATTTTCTATTTTTTAAAAAATATTTTAATGGAAAGTATCTCAATGGAGATGCTCTTAGTAGTATTTTTTTCTAATCAGCATCAAACGAAATGATTAATTTTGGGAAGTGATAAACAAATACTCCCAACCCCAAGGATAAAATAAAATAAAATGAAAAGTTTTAGCATTATTACTTGTCATTTACGTTCCTCCTCTTTGGCCCGCACCAGCTGTTTAAGAGCGCCGGCGTGACAACAATTGGCCACGTGTGATTTATTATCTGAAGTTTATATATTTTCTCTGAAAAAATATATGTTATTTTGCAAGAAAAATCTGAACTTGATAAAACTAACGTGAGGGGATGAAAAAATAATATCACGTAAGTGGGAAAAAAAAATCTTCCATAATCAAAACATCTTTAAACATAACAAAAAAATTAGGTAGATTAAACTGATAAACTTCGATCTGACACGTATCTACTAGTCGCTCGTAATTCTTCAAATTGATCAAAGTGTTAATACTTTTCTTGAAGGCTTAAAAGAGGAATTGAGGATATAAACATGATTAAGGTTTCGACAAAAGGCTTTACCAGCTGAAGAGTTTATTATCTAAATCATCAATTTCATGTTAATTAATCAATCAATTTATGAACCGACTCGACGGTCATGTACTATATATTATCAGTTGAAAAATGAAACGTTTACAATAATTAGTTGATTAATTATTATTGTTATTATTATTATTATTATTATTATAACATATCTTATTAATTGTAGTCGTTTAAATTTTCAATGACTATAAATTGATTAAACATCATTTGGATTTATTCCAGTTTTGTTATTGGTGATAGACATTAATATTTAATTTCAATTTAATGTTATTTAATGAAATAAACATTTCTCTAATTGTGATGTGTAGCATTTTATTTTTCTATAGAACTTACCAACCTTTAAAGTAGAGGCATTTTATCCGATACTGTAATTTTGTCTGGGTTTGGTGTTGTATGTAGTTTTTGTTTTTTGCACACAAAAAAAATTGTAGTTTTTGTTTTGGTTTGATTCAACTTTTAATCAACGCACGTATGATTTGAGCAACTTTTAGTTTATTTTTCGGTTACAATTTTCAGTTTTTTGTTATTACATGCTTATATGGTGTGGTTCTATTGCACCAATCCGAGTTATCCAAATTAAACAATGAATTTTGTTCTAACATATTTTGATCAACAAAATCGCTTCTTTTTTTTCAACAATGAATATTTCATTTTTTAGGAAAATGTCTTTAGACGAGTGGTTAATAGTTTACGTAGATTTCTCTACAAAATAGATATTTAAGTATGCAATTATGTATGGAACCTTGTCGATCCAAATAATGTTGAAAATAGTATATTTCATCTTTTAGAATGAAAAAATAAAAGTGAAGTTTGGTCATTTGTGACTAACCTAACCGGATTAAACCGGGTCCGAATCACGACAGGCGGTTAAGTTCAGACCATAAAACATAATAGTAGTGGCATGTCTTTGTAAATATTAAAAAGAAGAAGGGCAAAATCCAAATTCGCTAGCCAACCAAATGGTTTTTGTTTATCTTCTTCTTCAAAAATGGTTTTAGTCTCTCTACTAGTCGCCTTTACTCTTCTCTCTTTCTTAGTAGTAAAAATTAAGCGGCACTTCTCCGCTAAATCCTTTCTCTCTCTCTCTAAACTCAAATCACATTACACATTCACACACTCTTTCTCTCTCTTTACCTTCTCTGTTCATCGAATCGTCCTTTGGATCGATTGGGTTAGGTGTGGTGATTCCTGATTGAAGCAGATCTGAACAGAGAAGAATCAGATCGGAGAATATCGTCGGTGGTTTGGTGATGGAAGAAGCTTTAGAAATGGCGAGAGCCAAGGATACAAAGGAACGCATGGCTGCTGTAGAACGACTACATCAACTTCTAGAAGCTTCTAGAAAGAGTTTGAGTCCAGCGGAAGTGACGTCACTGGTTGATTGTTGTTTAGATCTCCTTAAGGATAGTAATTTTAGAGTCTCTCAAGGTGCGCTTCAAGCTCTTGCTTCTGCTGCTGTGCTCGCTGGTGAACATTTAAAGCTTCATTTGAATGCGCTTGTGCCTGCTGTTGTCGAACGGCTTGGTGATAGTAAACAACCAGTTAGGGATGCGGCGAGGCGGTTGTTGACAACTCTTATGGAGGTGAAGAAATTTGCTAAAAACTTTGATGAATATTTAATTTGAGGGGATTTTGAATTAGTGTCTAAGGTTTAGTTTTGTTTTTTTGTTTTTTTAGGTTTCTTCTCCGACGATTATAGTTGAAAGAGCGGGTTCGTATGCTTGGATGCATAAGAGTTGGAGAGTGAGGGAAGAGTTTGCGAGGACTGTTACATCGGCGATTGGTCTTTTTGCATCTACGGAGCTTCCTCTTCAGCGTGTTATACTTGCTCCGGTAATCTCCGTTTTGAATGATTCATGTTTTTTTTTGTTGTTGTATGGAATTTAATTGATTGGGGGATTTACTTATTTATCAGATACTTCAGATGTTAAACGACCCTAATCAAGCTGTTAGGGAAGCTGCAATTTTGTGCATTGAGGTAAAGTTTAACTCCTTTTCAACTACTCCAGTGATTTCTTCTTGTTTACAGCTTCAATTTAGAAACTTTCTATTAACGTCTAATCATGAAAGCAGAATTCAAACCTGGTTGTGTACCTCAAATTCCAGTAATATAAATGAGATAGTAGTGAAACCAATAAATTTTTAGTTGGGGATTTCACTTTCTCCACAGAGCTCTGTCTATTTGTTTTTTAATCCATAAAATTTCCAGCTTCTCTGAATGGGTGTTTGATTTTAATATCATATTTCTGCTCTCTTTCAGGAGATGTATATGCAGGGTGGGTCTCAATTTCGGGAAGAGCTTCAGCGACACCAACTTCCATCATATATGGTAAATCTCAGTTTAAATTGATCCATATGCAGTGCGAGATTGCGTAATGCATTAGTTTCAATCTGCATCATAACTTAGTCTACTTTGATAAAGAATAATAGTCTTCAGTCTCGGGGTGCTGTTTGCTAGAACTCTCTCTCTGTGATTTGAATCAGGTAAAGGATATTAATGCTAGACTGGAACGTATTGAGCCACAACAACGATCTACAGATAGCCGTAGTGGTCACCATGTTGTTAATGAGGTTAAACCATCAAGTGTCAATCCCAAGAAAAGCAGCCCCAGGGCAAAGACTGCCACAAGAGAGAACTCTTTATTTGGGGGTAAGATCTTTATTCCAAGGATTAAATTCTAAAAAAAGGTGTTGCAATATTTCCATCTCAGCTGATTGGTTTTGTATATTTACATATCAGGAGATGCTGACATCACCGAAAAACCCATTGAGCCAATCAATGTGTACTCAGAAAAGGAGCTGATACGAGAATTTGAGAAAATTGCTTCAACACTCGTCCCTGAGAAAGACTGGTCAATGCGTATTTCAGCTATGCGGAGGGTTGAAGGACTTGTTGCAGGAGGTACTTAATCAATTTTATTTGTCTGTATATTTTCTAAACTAAGTTTCATTTGCTTAATTACTATCCATGATATTTTCTGCTTGCAGCAGAGGAATTTTCTTGTATTTCATTTCATGGTCTTTTTCTGTTGAAGGTGCGACTGATTACTCTTGCTTTCGAGGTCTCCTGAAGCAACTTGTTGGTCCCTTAAGTACACAATTAGCTGACCGGAGATCTACCATTGTTAAGCAGGTTAGCTAAACTACCGATTTGATATTTTCATTATTAGGATTTAGAATGTATTGTGATTCTTCTTTGCCTTGCAATGGAGACAAATTAATGAGTTGGCAACTTGGTGAGGTATTCCATTTTCGTTGAGTACTTACTTTGTGGGAAGTTTAGAAATTTCTAGGCCGACGCCCTTCATCTTAGTAAAACATATATTCATTTTAGCCAGAATGACACATTTTACAAGTGGTCACTTTTCAATAGGCGTGAACGGTATTATTAGATTAATGCACCCTATCTTATGTAGTTTGGATAACTATTTTACCTTTGCCTTTCCTTCATATGCTGTTTCTTGTGTTCATAGGCTTGTCATCTCTTGTGTCTCTTATCAAAAGAGCTATTGGGAGATTTTGAAGCATGTGCTGAGATGTTTATTCCAGTAAGCCTAACCTCCTGTTATTTATTGTTACGACATTCAACGCATATACATTCTTTTTAATATTATTATATGGTAATCAGGTCCTTTTCAAGCTGGTTGTGATCACTGTGCTTGTAATTGCAGAATCTGCTGATAACTGCATAAAAACGGTAAATTATTAGCTCTCTTACTTTGGTTTCTAGAACATTGCCTGCTTGTCTAAGTTTTGTGCTTACACAGATGCTTTCTTGCTGTTCCAGATGCTGCGTAACTGCAAAGCTGCCCGTGTACTTCCTCGCATAGCTGAATCAGCAAAACATGACCGTAATGCAATTCTGCGTGCAAGGTAAATTGAGGCCTTTGTATCAACCTCAAGATTTATGATGTTATGGAAACTGATCCCATTTTTTTAATACAGATGTTGTGAATATGCGCTGTTAACACTTGAACATTGGCCTGATGCTCCAGAAATTCAGCGATCAGTTGATTTATATGAAGATCTGATTAGATGCTGTGTTGCTGATGCTATGAGTGAGGTAGGTTTGTGGTACCATTTTCCATATTACTAGATGTTATGTGGCAGATGTTATGAGTGAAGTAGCTTTGGTTCCTTCTTTTAGCTCTGGGGTAAGACAGTGATTAGGATTTGATGCAACTTTTAATGGGATGTATGTTTTGCATCAATAGTATCATTTGATTTGTATTTGTTGTATTGCCCATCTATCATTCTCCCATGTGCCATTGTAAGCTGTTAATATTTGAATAACAGGTACGGGCAACTGCTAGAATGTGCTACAGAATGTTTGCAAAAACTTGGCCGGATCGTTCTCGTCGTTTGTTTTCCTCCTTTGACCCTGTCATTCAAAGGGTAAGGCTTCTTAACTCCCTATATTCTGCTTATTAGCATCAATGAGGCTTGATAAGGCATTCCATATGTTCTCAGCTAATAAATGAAGAAGAAGGTGGAATTCATAGGAGACATGCCTCACCATCTGTCCGTGAGAGACATTCCCAGCCTTCGTTTTCTCAGACGTCTGCTCCATCTAATCTACCTGGCTATGGAACATCAGCTATCGTCGCTATGGATAGAAGTTCAAATTTATCATCGGGAGGATCTCTTTCGTCTGGGTTACTCCTATCGCAATCAAAGGATATCAATAAAGGTTCTGAACGTAGTCTGGAAAGTGTGTTACAATCGAGCAAGCAGAAGGTCAGTGCAATTGAAAGTATGCTCCGAGGACTGCATGTATCTGATAGACAGAATCCTGCAGCCCTTCGTTCGAGTAGTTTGGATCTAGGTATTGAGTTTCTTTCCGTGTGAGAGTGTATGTTGTTTTTGAAACATTCTCTAACATGAGCTAAAATATCCTTGCACAGCTAAATTGTCTTTTTTCTCCCCTAGTGCAGGAGTTGACCCTCCATCGTCTCGTGATCCTCAATTCCATGCTGCTGCCCCAGCATCCAATAGTCACACAAGTAGCACAACTGCTGAATCAAAGCTTAGTATGAACAAAGGCAGTAATCGCAATGGTGGCCTTGGTTTGTCAGATATCATCACCCAAATTCAAGCTTCAAAGGACTCAGGAAGATCATCATACCGTGGTAATCTGTTGTCCGAGTCTCATCCTACCTTTTCATCCTTGACAGCTAAACGGGTCTCAGAGAGAAATGAGAGAAGTTCTTTTGAGGACAACAATGATGCCAGGGAGGCGAGACGGTTTATGACGGGTCATTTTGACAGACAGCAGATGGATTCTGCTTATAGAGATTTGGCATTCAGGGATTCAAACGCTAGCCATGTTCCCAATTTCCAGAGGCCACTTTTGAGAAAGAATGTTGGGGGAAGAATGTCGGCAGGCAGGAGGAGGAGTTTTGATGATAGCCAACTGCAAGTTGGTGACATGTCAAATTTTGTTGATGGTCCAGCTTCCTTGAACGAGGCCCTTAACGATGGATTGAACTCAAGTTCTGATTGGTGTGCGAGAGTTGCAGCTTTTAATTTTCTCCAAACTCTGCTGCAACAAGGCCCAAAAGGTGCTCAAGAAGTAATTCAAAGTTTTGAGAAAGTAATGAAACTATTTCTTCGGCACTTGGATGATCCTCACCACAAGGTCGCACAAGCAGCACTATCGACACTCGCAGATCTTATACCATCTTGCCGAAAGCCTTTTGAAAGCTACATGGAAAGAATCTTACCCCATGTGTTTTCACGGCTAATCGATCCTAAAGAGGTAGTTAGACAACCTTGCTCGTCAACCTTGGAAATTGTCAGCAAAACCTACAGTGTAGATTCCCTTTTACCTGCACTGCTTCGTTCACTGGATGAGCAGAGATCTCCAAAGGCTAAATTAGCTGTGATCGAATTTGCCATCAACTCCTTCAACAGGTATGCTGGTAACCCTGAAATTTCAGGTAATAGTGGCATCTTAAAGTTGTGGCTGGCAAAGTTGACGCCATTAACCCGCGACAAAAATACCAAGCTGAAAGAAGCTTCCATTACTTGCATCATATCTGTGTACAATCATTATGATTCTGCGGGACTGCTAAATTACATTCTTAGTTTGTCGGTTGAGGAGCAAAACTCTTTGAGAAGATCCCTCAAACAATATACTCCCCGCATCGAGGTGGACCTATTAAACTATATGCAGAGTAAAAAGGAAAAACAGAGAATAAAGTCTTATGACACATCTGATGCCATTGGGACATCATCTGAAGAAGGATATGCTGGTGCTTCCAAGAAGAATATGTTCCTTGGCCGGTATTCTGGGGGTTCTGTTGACAGTGATAGTGGCAGGAAGTGGAGTTCTTCGCAGGAGCCAACAATGATCACTGGTGGTGTTGGTCAAAGTGTTTCCAGTGGAACTCAGGAAAAGCTGTATCAGAACTTCAGAAGTGGGATCAGTGCTGCCAGTGATGTGTTGAACCCCAAGGATTCTGATTATACATTTACTTCAGCTGGTCAGAATTTGATGTCAAGAACTAGCCCTAATGGAAGCTCAGACAACATCGAAAACTTGGATGGCTTATCTCCACCACATTTGGAGAAAAATGGTCTGAATATGACAAACATTGATTCCTTGGAAGAAAGACATGAAAATGAGGTCTCCCGCGAATTAGATTTGAATCACTACATGCTCTCATCTATTAAAGTTAACCCAACACCGGAATCTGGCCCTAGCATTCCTCAGATTCTACATATGGTTAGTAACGATTGTCACATCTGCTCAAAGTCATTATCTTTCTTTCTCTGGTACTTAAAAGCATTTTTGATGTTATGCTTTCACAGATCAATGGGAGTGATGGAAGCCCTTCTTCGAGCAAGAAATCTGGACTCCAGCAGTTAATTGAAGCCTCTGTAGCTAACGAGGAATCAGTTTGGACCAAGGTATAACTAATAAACCCTGGTTCCACTACTTAGAGTTATTGGTCCTGACATCGACAACTTATAGATATCTATAACTTATAGATTACAGTTCTGCTGTAAAGATTGTAAACTTAGCACGCAAACCATGGTTCAAAGTGACTTTACTCTATACACTTGCTTAGCATTCCTAATGGATGTTACCCCTATTTTTCTATTCTCAGTACTTCAATCAAATTTTGACGGTCGTTCTTGAAGTGCTCGATGACGAAGATTATTCAATCAGAGAACTTGCTCTTTTGCTAATTTCTGAAATGCTAAAGAGCCAGGTTTGTTTCTTACTCAACCTTGTGAATCAATCATCTCTAACATGTTAAGGGTGTGATATTTCCAGCTCCGTGAAATCATGAATACTTTTTTTCTTACTTGTTTATATATATATCTTGCTTGAAAATTGCAGAAAGATGCCATGGAAGATTCTGTTGAAATAGTGATTGAGAAGCTCCTTCATGTCTCAAAGGACACTGTTCCCAAGGTAACGATTGTGTGCTCCATACCTTATTCTTGTGCATCAACTCCTTTCTATATGTCTCTGCATCTCATATTATCATATCTTTTCAGGTTTCCAGTGAAGCTGAGCAATGTTTGACCACTGTCTTGTCCCAGTACGATCCTTTCAGATGCTTAAGTGTATGTACTTAGTTCCCCTCTTTCCATGGCGTTATTTGGTTTTATCATTCATTTTTTTTTTCTAATGATTTAATATATAAGCTAAGCTAAGCAATGTGTTTTCTTCAGGTCATTGTCCCATTATTGGTAGCAGAAGATGAGAAAACTCTTGTCGCTTGTATCAATTGTTTAACTAAGGTGACATTTTTATTTATTTTACTGTATATTAGTGTTTTTCTGAGGTTGTTAATATATATCATCAGATCTTACTGAAACGGTTTTATTGCTTTTCTGTGTACAGCTTGTGGGTAGGCTCTCGCAAGAGGAATTAACGGACCAATTGTCTTCTTTTTTGCCTGCGGTTTTTGAAGCATTTGGAAGCCAAAGCGCAGATGTCCGCAAGGTAAACGGATGTGAAACGAAAAAACTTCAGAAACTTGGCTTTTCTACTAACTTATTCTCATGTTTTATGGAACGCTGAGATTTACGAAATCTGAAAAGATATATGATAAGTCTCATTTGGGATTTTTGTTTTGTTGCAGACAGTGGTGTTTTGTCTGGTAGACATATATATAATGCTTGGGAAAGCATTTTTGCCATATTTGGAAGGTCTAAGCAGCACGCAGATACGTCTAGTGACCATCTACGCAAACCGGATCTCTCAGGCTAGAACCGGTGTTCCTATCGACGCAAACACCTAAGGAGCCGCTTGTGCTCATGGTTCATTGGGTTTCTTTTGTGTCTTGAGGTCAATATTCATTATTGTTCATTTTGTATATGGGTGTGTGTCTTGTGTTCATTTTATTGGGGTGTAGTTTTGCAAATT
>VBRH01000574.1:10932-25664 GCA_014578085.1 Cardamine resedifolia | reverse complement strand
TTGTTTGCCGGAATGAGCCAAATCGGAATTTACAAATCGGTTTAGGATATAAACCGGGTTAAACGGATTTTGGGTTCGGGTTAAATCGGATTTGGTCAATCAATGTTCGCTAAACACGATTTTACATCGCAATTTACAGATTGTAATTCCGTATGTGCAATTGGGCAGACAAAAAAAAATTTAGGGGTAACGGTGCATAAATGTGCTAGTTTGAGGGTGAAAATCAAGAGTTTCATAATCTGGGTTGATTGACGCAGAAGCGACACTATAGAGGGGGATATACACAGTTAACCCTAAATTTAGAGCATGAGAAAAAAAAAAAAACTGTTTCCTCATTTGTCATTATTTTCCACAAAGTTTCAGTACATCAAATGAGAACAAAACATAACATATTCTCGTATGATTCAAATTCATCTAAGCATCTGATCCAAATATGATCCAACCTCGAGCACTTTGACATCAGAAGAATATCAAAAAAACAATCAAAGCCGTATCAAATACTATCATCCAGTTTGACAACATTTCCCTGAGAGATCAAGCCTCTGTGAGTACCAGACGAGGAACAACATTCATTGATTGGAGTTCCTGTAACCACAGTAATGCGCAAGAACGAAAGAGAAACGAGTTAAGAAATAACCGAAATAAAACTATAATAAAGAGAGTTTTAAAGATCCACCACAAACAAGTAAAACCGAAAACATCAAAGATTCTTACTTGTTTCAGGAAGAAATTTTTATCCAAATGGGACCAAGTAAAGAGTTTCAATTTGAGCAGTGGATCAATGATTTTTACCTGGAAGAGGAGCTTGCAAGCGTATGGAAGTTTCAAAGTAGCAATGTGATCGCCATTTTTACATGATGAACAAAGTGCTTTTTTTAGCTTGTAATGGTAATATCCCAACAAACCACAAGCTCTGCAAACCTGCATTTAAACGTTTAATAATGCATCACAAATACATTTGATGTTTGTATAAAAGATTTATCCCGTTTGATGTTGATGATATATACAATGTCAGTGGGACATGGAGTTACAATGATTTTACACAACTTGCCACTTAATAAAAACAGTGTATTATGATTTATTACCTGAACTTCAAAAGGATCACTAGAAACCATGAGCCGCTCGTAGATCAACATGCTCGCCCCATAAGCAATAAGACAATCTCGTTCCATTTCTCCCACTCGTAAACCTGCAACAGCATTAATTAGAGATCATACAATTGAGAAGAAAACAATAGTTAATATATTCAGAGGCATAAAGATATACAAGTTAAGAGGCACATACCTCCATTTTTAGATTTTCCTTCAGTAGGCTGTCTTGTCATCATAACACGAGGTCCACTTCCTCGCGCATGCATCTTATCCAGAACCTATTTAACATAAGTACAAAAAAAAACGAGAATCTCCGTTTATTTTTTTCCGAAAAAATTACTACACACTGATATTAAGAAATGTTTTGTGATTATAAAGCAGAACAAAATGGTTCAAATAGGTTAGTGGAACGTCACCATGTGTTTCAATTTCTGGTAATATATTGGCCCCATAAATATGTATGCTTGCAACGGCTCGCCACTGAGACCTGTGAGACATAAAAGAAAGAAATAATCATGAACCCTAAATAGCTTTGGAATAAGAACAAGTACGGCCAAGTCTAGTAAATACTGTATCAAATAGTGATGTCTAAGTCCATTTTAGAGATCCTAAATGACTATGTATTCTAATGAATGCTAACACATAAACTGTACATTCTGAAATGTGTGAAGAATCATAATACAGTACCTGAGTATAGCAAGTCTTTCCCACTGTACGAAAACTTATTGGCGATAAGGGTCGCACTGAAATGATAGAAGAACATACAACAACATTAAATGCCAAAACAAAAGTTTAAATATGGAAGAAGAAAGCTTATGTTTAGAGAGAAGCAAGAGCACCTTATAGTCTCAACCTTGTCAGCATGACCACTTCTCTCTCCAAAAGCACTACCATAATGAAATCTACCACAAGAAACCCCAGCCTTACTTCCAAGGAGTTCTATCATCTTACCTACTGTCATACGACTGTGACAAGAAAAACGTTAATAAATTCATCAGTTTTAATACTAAATCGCAAGCAATAAAAAACTTTAGACGAAACTCGAAAGGTTACACACTCGTACACAAAATGAAGGATTATTTTTTGGGCTCCACGTTATAAAAGGTATCTATGTGCACAGATATATAGAGAGAAATCTTATAAAGAATATCGTCTGACCTTGGAAACCCATGAGGATTCATGATCAAATCAGCGCAAATTCCACGCTCAGAAAATGGAAAATCTTCCTGCCTAATAATTGTACCACACACACCTTTCTGCCCATGCCTACTGCTGAACTTGTCGCCAAGCTAAAAAAAGGTCAGACCAAAACATTGTTAACACTGTAGAACACAGGCCTAGGACTAGAAACATAACAGTATTGAAGACAAAATTTCTCACCTCTGGTCGACGAGTATGGCGGATGATATATTTGATGCATAAATGGCCATTCTTATCAGAACAGAGAGCTACTCTATCAACCACTTGTGTCTCCCCTTCAGGACCTTTGAAATACTCTCTGGCCGGACGGTATTGACTGAAAGTTACACAACGGATTGTATATCTGTGATTACTGTTTTAAGAAACAATTATGATCATATACATTGAAAAGTAAGTTGGAAACCTATCAGATAGCGGAGATGTAATATCTTCTCTCGTGTCCACAGGGATTTGTTTATTTATATAAACATCATTCGGTCTGATAATTTCCCCTGGAGAAGCGATTCCATCATCATCCAGTATCTTAAAGAGAACAAAATAGTTAACATGAAAGTATATTCAACATGTATTAGCAGAATGAAAGACCACAGTCAAGTAAATCAGAAATAAACAACAAAGAGAAAGAAAAACGCCTAAATTCAGAAACTCTCACTAGCCGTTTGGATAAGCACAATAAGAATTCACATCTTCAAAAACAGAATAGGAGAGTTTATGCCAGTTCTGTCAAAATTTATATGCAGTCTCATATTTTGTTAATGAAGTGTCTATTTTGAGAAAGAATAGACAGTCACAATTTCAAATAAGCAACAACCATATTGTACTTGCTCCTTCTGATAAGAAATTGCAAAGTCCAAAAATGTATTTTGTGCTCAATGAATTGCGACAATTGCCTAGGAATGTTTCCACATCATCTAAAAATCCGGAAAGAATTAGCACTTGCAAAAACACTAATTCCCAAGTCTTACGATAAGGCATATGCAGACAAAATGTACTACCTGCATCTTTTCTGCGTCTTGACCTGTTCTTTGTGGCCTGAGTATTCTGTCTACTGCATTGTTATTATACTTCTGGCACGTAGCAACAAGTCTGTTTCACAAGACAACACAACACAACACGAGAAGCAATAGTTAATGTAAGAGGCGATTTCTCAAAGAAAACAACTTTTGCCTCAAAGAGAAATCCATTATATACTTTTTCATAACAATGCAGCGGCCAAAACCACGATCCAAGGAAGCTTTGTTCATCACTATTGCATCCTCTATGTCGTATCCAGTATTACTCATCACAGCAACAGTAGCATTTTGACCTGCTCCAAGTTTATCATATCCAACCTGTTAACAAACATAATTTCTTAGTTCCACATTATAAAGTATTAACACATTCCTATTAGAGCAAAGAAACTTACTAATTCAATTGTCCTTGTTGTCAACAGGGGTCTCTGAGGGTACACCAATAGGTAAAGCAATGAGTCCATCCGGTTTAACTAAATACACAAATTTTAAAAAGCAAAGTCAGTGTCCGAGAGAGAGAAAGATTTACTAACACACGATGCAATAGAGAAGATGAAGGCGTTAAAGTATTTAGATTTCTCATAACCAACTTAATTAAGCAAAACCTGAGATAGCATAATAAGCAACAATTTATCTAATCACATCAAAACTGGAAAGCAGCAGGTTCTGCCTCAGTGAAATGATATGAAGGGCATAAATGGACTTGCCTGGTTGTAAGCAATATTTCCCATAGCTTGCTTTCCCATAGCACACTGCACATAATGTAACAGGAACATTAACGGGATGCAAACCAAAAAAAATTGCAGCTTCTTATATCAGATTGTCTAGAAACAAAAACCTGGTAAGTATTTCTAGGTGACTGATTGTGGTGAGGGTAGGGGATAAGACCAGCAACAACACCTAAGATGGTGAAAGGTTCAATCTCAATGTGGGTTGTGTCAGCCCTTATCTTAGCAGCTTCTGTTCCTTCATCCATATCCGTAGTGGCTTCACTTTCATATAAAGCAATCTTAAAACAAGGAAAAAAGAGTAGTGTGTCATTTTAGGCTGCCTACGGTGCAATAGACTATAATACATCAGGAAAATATGGAGACTGAGGCGAACCAATGCATTATTTTCCTCATTGACATCAAGATACTCGATCAAACCATCACGAATAAAGTCATCAAAAGTGAGAACCCCATCCTTCAAGGAAATACACATCAGTCAGCCAATATAGTTAACTCGTACCACTAAGACAAGTATGCATGAATCTAGGAAAATATAACACATGTACCTGTAATTCCTTCATGTGGTGTTGTTTAACTCTTGATACTCCTTTATCGGCAATAACAAGTGGACGACACACCCGCCCACCATCAGAAGCAACGTAAACACAATGCTGATAAATATTTTCTCTTCGGAGTCAGTCTCAGTTAACATTTGTGTATTCATAAGAAAATTTTTGGCAGGTATTTAGGAAACAATCGCTTCCTTCTTTGTTTGTTAGCAACCATCTACGAAGTTGTATGTTTTTAAATGGCATCCTTAGCTGTATCTCTACTACTCCAAAATTACCAAAAGGGAGGCTACTAAAGAGACTAGAAATTAATAGAACATGCAGAAGAACACAAGCAAATAGATCAATTGGTTTTTACTTGATGGACGAATGAAAACAAGCTATATAAGTTGTATGTCGCAAAACTTAGATTACCCAATAAACAGATTGAGGAAATACCTGCTTTTCGTTTGTGAACACACTGACGAACTCACCAATTTTTCCAGCTCTACGCAGCCTTCTAAGTGAATTGGCGAAGTACTGAAACAACAGAAGTTAGTGAAGAGGTGTAAAAATGTGTATTGCCTGCATTTGTTGCAGATCTGTGTCTTTATGTAAAAGTACCTGTGGCCTTCTATGTTTGCCAAGTATTAGCCCATTCAATATGACCAAAAATGAGTCTGGAGTATGCAGCTCCTCTGCTGATAATACTTCCAGATCTGTGACACCCAATTTGTAGCACTGTTTCCAGAAAATCAATTCAAACACACAGATTCTGTACTTAGTTGACAAGAATCCATCTATAAACAGATGACTAGCAGTAGATATTGAGAAAGGGTAATGCGGTTCCTGCAGTATCTTTCTCACAGCCATAGCAAAGATGATTAATGCGAATAAATTGGCTACACACAGAAAAAAATAGCAAACCCATACCATAGCAACTAATGGGCCTTCCTCTTCATCTGTTGTGACATGAGTCATTAAAGCCAAGTTCTTGACAAGCCCACAAGATTCTCCTTCTGGGGTATCACATGGGCAGAGCATGCCCCACTTGCAGAGAAAATCACGATTCCAAAAATCCGATTAGATGATAGTTCAAATAAAAGCAGTAGTTTTCTTTACAAATTTCAGCAGGCTGATAAAGAAAGTATCATTACCTGGCTCGGTTGCAAAGATCTAGGCCCACTTACTTTTCTGGACTTCTCAAATTGTGGGGAAATTTTCGTGATAAACCCCAAGCTTCCGATAAAAGATAACCTTGTTAAGACCTACATGAAAAATTTTCTTTGAGAGTGACGTAGCATGAAGGAGGCTAGAGACATACACACAGATGTATATAGAGAGAGTGAGACTGACCTGTGTCATGCCTTTCCTATGCATTCTGAATCTTTTAATATCGAAGTTTCCTGTTGAAAGGGTTCTTTCTAATCCAAAGGAAATACTATGATTCTGGTCTCCAGGAGAAAGACACTACGAGTACACAAAAGAAAATTGAAGTTGTACTATCAGTTCTTTAACTTTTCACTAAAGTAACTATTTCTGAAAATCAACTCTAAGGGAAATGTTATTCCAAGGCAAAAGATACGGAGAGCAATAAAACAAATTAATTTTAGCAATTCCAGTTGCAGTGGAATATCCAAGCGAAATGTAAGTACAATAGTTCATGAAGCAAGTGCTAACCGGCATATATTTCTTGCTGGTATATTTCTACACTTACCTGTGAGAAATCAAATCGGCTAGCCCGGCTAGGTTTTTGAAGAATACCATCTACTTTTTTAATGGCCTCACTGATCATTGTTTTGAACAAATCCTGTAGCAGCCAGAGGGAGGGGAATAACAGGTAAGTACTAGACAAAATCTTACAACAAAAAGGACGAGAAAGTACTGTGTTTGGTGATATGTTCCAGTGATACCTCAAAGAGAAGAGATATCAGTTGTCCAGATAACTCCAACCGCTTGTTACCAACATAATCCTACAAGAAGACGCACATTTGAGACATACTTGACAAGCAATATGACTAGTCTACAGATCATCCTTAGTTGATATCAGATTATAGACTAACAAGTAAGCCATCAGAATGAGATGAAGTCTTAAATATTAGTGGCTACTCTAAGGGGCGGCCCAGACATTTTGTAAGCCATTTCAGCATGTCACTCCCTGTTTTCAATTTGCCAATTTTGGGTAATCTAAGTATCTAGCAAGTCATGCAGCAATAAATCTAATAGAAATTAATGAGACATCAAATATATTCCACATGTACAAAAAAAACTTTTCCAGAAAGAAGGTCATCATCATATTACCTTGTCATCCATTGCATCTTTGTTTAACATTGCTTCAATCATTCGTCTCAACATCACACCAACATAGAAACATTTTTGACGAAAATTGTTGTCACGCACCTTAAGGACAAGAACATCGCAGTAAGCAAAGGCTAAAATTTTACGAACCAAAAGAAGTTAAGATGCTTACAGGTACGTGCGCAAGGAATAATTCTCTGAGGATGTAGAGAGCTCTTCCGTCCTAGTAAATTATGTAAATATACAATGTAAACTTTTCACTTAGCAAAAAAACTTTCATATTCAAATTTGCAGGGCCAAAAACATATTATGTGTCGGTTCAAAGTTGAAACCAGAGAGTGTAATAGTGGAATAAAGAATAAAACCTTTTCAGGTGGAGGTCCGTATGATGTTTTTTTCACCTATGGAAATTGACAAATAAAAGAATATGTCACATATTTCTTGCTGCAAAATGACAAAAGTAAGAATCTATAGTTGATATAGCATAGCCTGATAGTCTACTCTTTTCTTCAGTGTTTATTTCTCAATGGAAAACAACTACAGCATGTAATAAATTGAAGACTTACTCTCGTTAAATCACATAATAAGGGAACTAATTATACCATCATAAAGTGTATGGCAGATGTCCTTTCAGTAGAGATAGAAATGACCTATGGTCTTTTTAACACTAGAAAGAGCTCTTTTTCAACAGGACAGTAAAATCTTTTCTGTTTCCTAGAAAAATGTTCAAGTAGACAACATGTGTCCACTAGAATCATTGAACAGAAAAACTACTTGATAACTAAAACACTGCACCTTTGCCTCAAGATAGTCCAGTGCTTGTTTTCGTGTATTCACACCTTCGCTAACACACTCCTGAAATTTTATAACCATTTCGAGTGATAAATATGATGCTTCAGAGATCAAGGCTCCTCAGAACCCACAGGTTGAACAAAATGACATGGAAGAAAAAGAGATGCATAAACGTTTACAGCCACAGAACTAATCAACTGCTTCAAGATTCAGTTTTATATTAACTTGAAAGCTTCACGCAAACACCAACATCAATATAAAAAGGCCATAAACTAGACCCAAGGTAAAAAACAGGTGGCTATAATACTTGCCTCAATAGAAGGTATGAGTGATGCGCTGAAACGGGGATCCCTTCCAACCATTTGTACGATCTCTTGGTCGCTCTCCATTCCCATAGCTTTTAAGACAATTATAATTGGAATCTATGACAAAATCACATGCTCAGCCAATAGAGTCCAACGCTGAAAGATCTACTATACTTAAAGAAGGACGTGATACCTTTTTTACAAATTGATGAAGAAATAAATATATCTTTTCTTTCTCCATCTGAATAACTGTTTTGCTTTTCGTCATTTCAGTGCTGCTTGTAACAGATGCATTTATGCTGACAATAAGCAATGAAAGAAGAGAGAATCAGCAGATAGTGAAATTCGTAATTGGATAGTGGGTGGGTAAATAATGGAAAAACACTGCTCAAGCATAATACTATCATTTGGTTTGCCAGTTACTAATATTTATGGGGATGCTTGCTATCAACTACAGGAACTGAAATACTACAAGAGATTACTTACTTCCCCTTTTTATCAGAATCAATAATAATTCTGTTCTTTGAAAGTTGCTCTTGTATCAACAAAACCTGAAATGAAAAGCAAACATCAACACAAGGAATAGCACATAGCATGGCATCAGGTCACGTAAAAGGGAAAGGATTCGATGACAAATGGGACAGCTATATTGACAGGGGAAAATAAGAACGCGCAGAACAAGAACGGTTCTGGACGACTAGAACAACATACAATCGAGTCTGAACTAAATAGAATATAATAATGCAAAACACATATCCACAAAGTCAAAAATGCGGACTACTAGCCAATCTATAGACTCCATAAGATAGTTGTAAGAAAATTATACATAAGAAGTATCAAGTATCACCTTCTCAGTGCCTTTGATGACAAAATATCCTCCAGGATCAAGAGGGCACTCACCTAGAATCCAAATAGAATACAATAAATGAGATGAACAAGAAAAAGCAATGGTTGAAATAATGTTACAATACAAACCCAATCTTGCAAGTTCCTCTTCATCTTTTCCATATAATACACAGCGGCAACTCCGCAACATAATAGGCATCCTTCCGATAATTACGTTATCCTGAAATAAAGAAACATCATATTCAGCCTGAGTTCCATCGATAAGCAACATTATATATAATACATTTAATTTTTCATTTACCTTGGCACTTGTTGTCGTCTGTCCATGACTTCCATGAACATATTCTATATTGACATATATTGGAGCAGCATATCTGATAATTAAAACAAGAAGTTATAATGCATTTAACACAGCCAAGAGACGAAGAAAGATATTGATGATGAAGAAGAATGCAGAACAGCAGAAACAGGTGGAAAATGCAAAAGATTTCGCCAAATCTCAACTGCCCAACATATGCTCAAACAGCAAACTATAAATATGAAAGAATGTAAATAGAAGAACTCTTTACGTCATGTCTGCTAATCGGCACATATGTGGATTAATCATTTCCGCGATATTAACGCTTACAACTGAGGGTTCACCAACTCTGACCCCCTTAAACCTGCATCAAATTTTGGATCAGAAATGTTGGGTTTGGAAACAGCAGAAATCCAACAAATAGCACAATCTCAGTTTATATAAAAGCCTTGTAGGATGACTTAGAAAAGGAATGAAAAGCCACCAACTACTCTATTTACTTATTATGAAACAAAATATCAAAATTCATACATCTAAGACTTGTCAGATACAAAAAGAGGCTTAAGATTAAAGAAGATGATAAGAAAGTTTTGACCTTAGGTAAATTGATGGGTCTATTGTGGATGCAATACGACTATTTGCTTGAACAATCTTTTTTATCCCGACATTGATGAAGTAATTGAAGGAATCCAAGTGTTGCTTCACAAGTCCTCTCACCTACAAAACAAGACAATTACACATCAAAGGCTTATGAAAGTAACAAAACCAATAGCATAGTTTCCGGTATTCATTCATATAAAGCAAAAATGAAGATTTTTTGTTGTGTGTACCTTCAAGAACTCGGGAACAAGCTGGAATTTATCTACTGTAGACTTGATAGGAGCTGCAAGCTTCTTCTTGTCAATGAAATATTCAACATCGGCCAAGCTGTTTCAATAATAGAAAAAGAGTTACATTAGAAGAAAACAAATCCATATTCTCCAAAACTGGAGAAAGCAACTACATAAAATCTAAAATCAATGAAGAAATCCAGGGGAAAAAACAAACAAACATACTCTATATCTTCTTGATCGAGTCCCATCACTCTTTTAACTTGCAATTCAGAGGTTAAGGTTAAGGTAGAAAAGAAAAGTGGCGTTTTCTATGTTAACAAAACTCGCCGGCGACGGTCGTTAGAGATTTACGAGGTTCACTGAAAGAAAGACTAAACGGCAAGGTTTACAATTAAAATATAGGGCTGGAACCAAACCCAAGTTACGACGGTTTGCTTATTCCCGGTTCGGTTCGGTACCAGTTAACCGATCGATTCAAACCTTCCTTTCTTCTTCTACCTCACGACGGCGTCCTATTCCGAGACCATCGATTTAACTCTAGAAAACCCAATTCTCTTATTGGGCCTGCCATTTACTCTTTGATATGACCCAATTAATTGCATTAGTCTCGAATAAACCGAACTTGTTGAGATTTACATGTTTTCTAGCTTGGGCCATCAAGTTATATGTTTACAACTATAAAGCCCATTAATATTCATCAAAAATGGTGTATATTTACGCATGTCAATTATTTGCTATAGTTTTCATTTTTAATTAAATTAATAAATAAATAAAAATTGAATAATATTTGTTTGTTTAAATATGTTACTTATGAAATTTGAAAACCCTAAAATCTAATACATGATTAAAATAAGATTTAGTTATTTAATAGTTATCATATATCTACGTTACATCAAATTGCCTAATATTCCAAAATGTTTTCTTGCCTAATATATATTCCAAGAATTTCAGACAATTCCTGGGTCCAGCAATCCTCATACAGTCCAATGGACACAAATAATCACCAAATTGCTATTGCAGATGAGCGAAGCAAAGAATGTTTTATAATTTGGTTGCTTCATTTGTTTTACTTAGTAAACTAGTCTTATATAGAGATAACAAGACAAGGCCATTGTATATTTAATTTCTAGTTGCAATTATTTATTTAAAACTGTTTGACGTGGAAATGTTGGCTTAACAAAATGATGTGCTATAAATGTGAATCGAGCCATATGGAAGGTTTCTATAGCTTTAGTAAGAAGTTGGATAAAGCAAGAAAGTGAACTCATTAAATGTAACATGTGGTAATGTTATGTTTCAAAAAACATGGCTTCTTGACCTCATCAAATGTTCTTGCCCACAAACAACATTCACATGTGATTGGGTATGTGTGGGGGTTGGGAGAAGTAGTTCAAAATACTTTTTGTGTTGATATATTAAGTAAATATAAATTATACTTGACTGTATAAGTATTTGAATATATACTACTGGTAATTTACTATTGATATTTGAATATATATACTACTGGTAATTTCCCGACATGTTATGGGCTTAAAGGTTATAATTTGTTCCCTCCACGTACATGCATCTTCTGTTGCCAGTGCCACCCAATACCAAACCAAAAACTATATACCTTGTGTTGTGTGTATAGTTCCTTCGTTAAATTATAAATATATATATATATAGTTCCTTCGTTGTGTGTTTTTAATAACAATCAGTTACAATTTGATTCCTATTTTGTAAATTTCATTTTCACTAAAAACAAGAAGACCCTTCACTAAAATGTAAAAACAAGAAATCCCTATATCAAAAGTTGATAATAGGTAAATATCAATCAGCCTTTGTAAGTAAATCTCTCTCTTTTTTTGTCGATAGGAACGAAAATCTAGTCTTTGGAGATGATTTTTCAATTATTTTTTGTTCAAAAGAATACAAAATGAGTATATAAACGATAAAATAAAAAGGATATTAAATATATGCATATTTGACAGAGATAATGATGAGGTGGATCTTTAATGATTGACGTGATGAATTTCTGGATAAGGTATATATTTTCTAGTCTTTATAAGGTTTTAGGGCATATATATGGTTCTATATAATGAATGACATTGGCTGGAAACTGGAAACATCTTTGATGTTGTGGTTAGTTGGTAAGAGTCTTAGGGCCGGGGCAAAGGTAAAAGATGATATGAAATTGTTTACATTTGTGGATTTGATCTATGACATATGACAGTGAAAAAATATGTAGTAGTAAGAAACAATGGAACTTGTTATTGATAAAACAAATTGATGAAATAAATTGTTAAATAAATTATTGAAAGAGATGATTAGAAGATAAAAAGATAGAAAAGTACCCCTTAATAATAATAATATATAAAAAAGGATAAAAGATCGATAATAGTATATAATATATTTGGTTTAGAACGTTACTTGACTATATATATCAAATTTAGATTTCTTGTTCATACCTAAAAATTAAATGGAACTTTTTCTTATCAATTTTAGGTCTGGACAAAAAACCCGGAACCAAAGAACCGAACCGAATCCAACCCAAAAAAGTGGTACCGAATCCGAACCCGAATCCGAATTGACAAAATATCTGAATGGGTCATAAACTTTTATACCCAAAAAACCGAACCCGAATCCAAATCGAATCCGAGCCCGAACCAAACCGAGAACCGAGAATCGAATGGGTACCCGATATACTGAAAATATAATTATATACCTAAATATATTAATTATATATATACACTTTATATAACTCAATTATCCAAAATTTCAATTATAAACTCTAAAATATCAATTATTTTTAACCAAAATATCTAAAAACTCCAAAATAACAAAAATATTTGAAAATTTTTAGCTATAGTGAAAATTTAACTAAACTTTATTCAAACTAAACAAATATTATTTTTTTTTCTAATATTTCGGGTACCCGAACCTGGATAGAACCGAACCGAACCCGAACCGAAAATTGTAAATACTCGAATGGATCTAAAACCTTCAAACCCAAAAATCCGAAAGATACTATCCGAACTCGAACGCCCAGACCTTTACACTCATTATTTTCATGTTGTGGGTACAGATATGTATGTTAGTTGCCTATATAACATAAAACTGATATAAGCGGGGTCAATGTATAAATAAGCTAATAAACATCTTTATATTGTGATTTGCGACGTATCCAATCAAATATCCCACAAGCGTAAAAAGCGCAATTAGACATGAGAATCCATTCACGTTTCTTTCAGATGTGTGACTTAAAAACGTTCTCTTATCTTCTAACTTTCTTTTGAAAGATGACTTAGATAAAGCATTGGAATTTGATACACAATTGTATATAAAAAAAAATTTATCGAAAGTTACACATGTACACGTCTAAGTATACCGACCAAATACAACTCTATGTCGGCTTATATTTTGGATGGAGACATGACAGTTTTGATCGATTGTGGTACCTTTTCTACGATAATATTACTCAAATGTAAGAAAATAACTAATATTGGGTTTCTTTATCGTCTTTGTTAGGTTTTTATTCGTTAAAAGAAGTCTTAAACATATTATGATCTTACCGTACGTACAAAAGCAATGAAAGGGTGTTGATGTTATTGTTAGCTAATTAAATATATTAAGGGGGGAAGATATAAAGAATAATAATTAAGTAATGATGAGAACATTGAGAATAAGTTTCAAAAAATAAAAAACATTGAGAAGCAATGAAATGGCAATGAGACACGACGCATTAGTTCTTGAGGGACCATTTCGCATTCAAAACCTCTAAAGGCTTTACGTATTATCTAATTATTTAAATTAAATGCACTAACGTGGCTGCCCTTTTCACTTCTTTTCTCATATAGTGTCGTGATGTCGTCTATATTATTAATAGTTTAATAAGAGTGTATTAGATTTTGCTGTTTTTTTCCATAGATATATTATATTTGTAGAGAACATAATTAATTATGTACAATAGGCATTGTCCAGCTTTATAGTAGAAATATTGAAGAAAATAAACTTGAATGTAAGTTAACAATGGGATATAAATTAATTTTAGTGTATATTTTATTATTAGTTACATGCATGTTAAGTGACTCCAAAGAAACAAAAATTTCAAATTAGTTCGATGACACTGTTATTGTAAAATTTATTAGCAAAACTCCAACATACATCAAATAAATAAAAACATTATTTGCATAAATCATAATTAATTTGGCCATATGCTTTCAGTTTTTTTTTTTAATATTCAAAAAATAGTAAATCTTATGAAATAGTTTAGTGAATTGTAGACCATATGGAGATTTAAATATTCTAAAACAATAATATAACTCTTTAATTAGGTTTAATAACTTCATAAGTATATTTAGTTTTTTATTATATGGTTAAATCAAGCTAAAATTAAATCAATATTAAATGTATAATTATAGGGTTTGGGAAAACATATTTCCTCAATATAGATTAATTACATAGTATAATTTTAAAGTTTGATTTATTGTTGCCATTATTTGTGTCTACATCCGATACAATGCACCTATGAGTTACAAATGGTAAAAAGAAGATAAACTTTAAACAATATAAAACAGTTTTACCAAAGAAGTGTATATAATTACTTACTATGTTATATTATATATGATTATTTATTTTAGATATTTATATATAAATAAAATATAAATTTCAATAAATTCAGTTGATTCGGTTTGGTGATTGAATACACTAGAATGATCAGTTTGGTTATTTTGGGGTTTACTTTTTATAACTTATAACATCTTGATAAAGTATATGAATTTCTTTTTTTCATCATATAAACTAAAAGTGTACATACCAAAAA
>VBRH01000573.1:34202-44711 GCA_014578085.1 Cardamine resedifolia | reverse complement strand
GTAGTCGCCGCTTCGGTTTAGAGGAAACAGAATACAAATGGGCTCGGGTGAAGTTGGGCTTGGTGGACTCTCGAATTTGTTGGGTTTAAACTTCTTTTTTCTAACATTCAAGAGAACTAGAGTGAGAAGTTGAATGTAAATTTGTAACTCTGTCACAACAATCGAATGGTTGCTGCCGTGTATGGGACCAAATTATTTTCGGATTACAAATTCTAGTCCATAGTAATGCAGAAGGAAAAAATTTCTTTAAAAAACGACGCTGACTAAACTACATATTATTGCTCACAAAACGGACTAAACTATAGTATTACATTATCCTATTTTTATTTTTTAGGATAAAAAAAATAACCTGTGGAACCAAATTTTTATCTTTTTATTTAAAGCCGATATAGTCCAGAATCTATAGTTGATTAGCAGAATTTTTTTTTTTTTTTTTCATTCACACCATAACGATCAATAACCTATGAAAGGAAAACAAATGCAACCATTCAAAACTTTGGTCTGCAGTAAATTATTGTTTGTACAAAAAATAAGATAATCTAATAGTTTTGTGCCACTGCATTCGCATCTTCCATTCAAAGCCTAAGGAATCTTGGTGGACGACGCAAGTAATTTTGCCGAGATGTACTCACGGTTTGTGAGGAATTCATAGTGCATTTTACGATTATACAATCCATCAAAATTGAAAGAGAAAATGATGTCGAGAGCAATCGAATTCTGTAAACTCTTTAAAACTAAGCTCAACTCTCTAGAAGTGGAATCGTTCTCTATTAGTAAGTTCCTAAGTAAGTGTACCAATAGAAATGATATACCCATAACTACAATTATGGCCCTTAATCCTTTCTGTAAAACAAACATAGATTAGTGTAGAGTGTAGACTCTACTAGATTTGTGTAATAGTTCAAGCAAAATATATATAAAGATATATCTTAATCTTTTACCAAATGGAGTTATATCAAAAGGACTATACGAAAAGGAGTATAGTTAACCCAAAAAAAGTATCAAGTACTGAACAAGAGATACAAACTCAGCCCACAAGTAACATTTTCAAAAGACTAAATCGGACAAAATGAGACCAAAGGGCCTAAGAGACTTCGGTACTAATGACAAACAAAAACTCAGATAGGTTTTCGATTCACTCACCAACACAGATTCCACAAAACTCTGGTTTGTGGTCTCGCTAGCAAAAAGGAGAGACCTGAAATGTTGAGGAGCAAGACTAATAAGTGACGTTGTTGGGCAGATTTCTGATGACGTTGCTCTTCATTCCGAGCCTGACACTTGACTTGGCTCCTCTTTTGTTCATCTCTCTCAGCACCTTCATCCTCACTATGTCCTCCTTCGACTGCACTGTTGCTAGACCCATGCTCTTGTACCTGTGTTTAATTATGTTCCATTCAAGTCAGATTATGCAATGCTAATTCTAGACAGATATGATCTTTGACGGGTCAAAAGACAAACCTCGAGGTTAGAGAGTTGACAATGTGCTTCTGAGAAGATGGGGGTGGCTTTTGTTTGTAGTAACGCATGAACTCACGAGACCCGAGAGTCCTAGACACTACTTTGTTCTCTGTTCTCTTGGTGATCACAAGCTCAGACCCACCAAAAAGCTCAACGGTGTTAGCTGATTCACCGGATACAACCATCTGATTTTCAACTCCAGTGACATAGCTGTACAAACAAACATTCAAAAGAAACAAATAGTTCAAGCAAAGTTTACAGAAGATTTGGTCGGAAGATACCAACAGGCAACCGAGGCGAAAAGCAGAAGATTTAATACCTGCTGCTGTAGTCATAGAACTCTTCTAGTTCTGCATCTTCTTCATCACCACCATCACCATAATGCACTTTGCAATGACTTTTGGCTTCCATATGCTTTCGAACAGCTTCCAAACTACTGAACGGATGACACAATTCATTGCAGTAGAGACACACAAAGTCCCTCTTGACCTGGAACAACAACAACCAAGTAAGTAAGTAGAGCTAAGAAAAACACAAAGATCGTGAACACCGAGGGTTAAAGTGATTAGAATGCACAAACCTTTAGACCAACGTAGGTTAGAAACCCTTTTGGATCCTTCAGGTATTCGATATCGGGAATGAAGAATCCATGATACTTATGCATATGAACCATGCATTTCTCTATCGTCTTATGCTTCTTATCACACATCAAACAACAAGAAGGATCCAACTCAAACTCAATATCATCTTCATCCATATCTTCACCAGAACCACCCGACTCATTCATTTCCGCATCCAAATCCTCATCCGAATCAACCTCAACCCATTCATCTTCACTCTCCTCTTCACTTTCTTCCTCAATCGAACCCTTCAATTGAGCAGAGTTGTTCTCAACACGGCGAGGAGGAAGCTGCTTAATTATCGCTTTCTCCTCCTCTCTGCTACTCGCCGAAGCCTTCAAAACATGGCTCTTGGACTTAAGATGCTGCTCATGAGCCTTGGAACTTCTATAACCTTTACCACAGATTCCACAACTATAAAGCATTGGTGCTTCAACAGCTTTAACCTTCTCCTGAGCAATTGCAGCTTGTCTAGCTTCGAATAATGCTTCTGTAACTCCAGGAACACCAGCTATCTAACATTTTCCAAACAATTTAAAAAAAAAAAACTATATAAATCAAACCAAATCAAATGAAGTAAAGCTTCTAATCATAGACGATACTGAGACCATATCAACAACACTAAAGAAACTGTAAATCTAAGTTAACTATAATTTGATTATCCCGAGAAAACGAACAAAATCCAATTTAGGTCAAGAGATTGATTTCACCTTGCGCTTGAGATTGTAACGGTGCCATTCGGATTTGTAATGGAACTTTTGCTCAGCGTCGTCTTCGAACTCTTTGTTACACGAATTACAAGCTAAATTTGACATCTTTCTCTATAGATCGGATTGAAAAGAAAAAAAACGAAGAAGAAAATTCAGGATTTTCCTGAGAAAATAAGAGGAAGAAACAGTTCCGAGGTTAGGGATGAGTTTTTCAATATATATGAGGTGACGGCTCGTAGGTCGGCAAAATTTTGTTAACGACTGTAGTCGTAAGCAGTGATGTAATATGGGTCGGGTTATGACCCGTTCCGATTTGAGTTTGGCCCAAACAAAAGTTAAATTGGTTCTCTACTTATCTTGGCCCAATATAAGTTCTTTTTTTTTTTTTGGGATGAAGGCTCCAATATAATAAGTTTGTAAGGAAAATTATACAATAGACTAGATTCAATCCATAGAATTTTGAATTTATGGACGGCATTTAATTTTGTAATGCATTTGTATATAACTTTGACTAGCTTAGATTATTTTTGATAGTTGTTGAATAAATTATGACCAACTTAGATTTTGTATATAAGTTTTATAAGGAAAATTATACAATAGACTAGATTCAATCCATAGAATTTTGAATTTCTTAACGTAATTTAATTTTGTAATGTATTAATTATAAATTTGACTAGCTTAGATTTTTTTTTGGTTAGTTGTTAACAAAATTATGACCAACTTAGATTTTGTATATAAGTTAATTATGACCAACATGACCAACATAGATTTTCTATATAATATATTAGTTGAATAATTATGACTAGTTAGATTTGTAATGCATTTGTATATATAACTTTGACTAGCTTAGATTTTTGAATAGTGGTTGAATAAATGTCATAATTGAAAATTATGACAAAATAATTATTATATCTAAGTAAAGTTGACTATGAAAATGAATAAGTTTCTTATTAATTTAGTTTCTTTCTTTTATGGTCTTTTCAAAAATTTCAAATGGTATTAAAATGATCTAGATGAATACCCGCACGTAGTGCGGGTTTATGCTTACATTGCTAATTTATGGGCATGAAGCGGATATCCTGAAAATTTTCACTATTTGTAATTTGTTTTGTCCCCACCGAATACTTAACATTATTATTCAATTCGATTACAAAAAATCGGATATCCGTTCTTTTATTATCCGCGAATTATTCGCATTGATCTGTTTAAAACATTATTTTTTAACATACACAATACATTAAAATAACAAAAGTTTATATATTCAAAGTTCTTTTGGATGATTATTAGAAATCATATAATGGAAAATGATAAAACTAAACTCTGACCATAAAATATAAAACACCAACAAAATAGCTCAGCATAATTTTTTTTCTCTTCATCTGTTGCAATAAAAAATCTAGCATACCTACAAACTTATCAAATATATAGCCTAATTTTCGTGGATCCGAAATCAACATTTAGTCAATTTTTTTAAGATATAGCTCCTCCCAAAAAGAATTGAACTAATAGCACAATAGAACCAAGATATATTAATAATTTTTCAATGTTTCATGTTCATTCATGGTGTGGACCAATCATCTAGTATCAATCAAACTAAAAAAAAAAGGACTTAAACATACTTTCATCCCGCGTTAGTAGTTGATCATGTTTATTAATTGGTCATCTAAAGAGAGAAAGTATTCAAAATCACGAATTCGATTACCAAAGACAGAGATTATAGACTTTGATCCGCAATTTCTTGGTTAAAAAAGGTTAATTATGAACTCCAAAACATAAGGTATTTGATGTTTCCACATGGCATTGACACATAGAGAAGAGGAGTGGCAAAACAAAAGCGAATTAAAGTCAAGAAGCCGAGGGGAAGACGGCCATTGCATAGCAACGCGACACACGAGCATCAAGTTCCTTTTTTGGGTTCACATGGCAAAGACAAGTTCGATCTCCTTTTTTCCTCGTGAATTTATTATTTTTCTCTCTAATTTCCACTCTGGTCGAACCTATATTTCCTCATATCATCATTCAATTCGTATCCTGATGGGACCAAAAAGGTATTATATTATAAAGAAAATTAAATGAACATCTTCAAAATCGATCATCTCTATTTCCATGGCACATGAAAGAAGATTGCAATTTGCAAGGGATACTATATTATAAACATTCATTTATCCTAACTTTAAAAAACATTCATGTATAAGCTAACATGACAATTAAAAGAAAAACAAAAGTTGTTTTAATACATTTTATAAGTGAAGCACTCCTCTACAAAAATTAGCAAAATCGGATTGACACAAACCAAAAAAAAACATTACATGCGTTAGTTATTTTAAATAAATTAAACATATACATTAATTAATGTCTTATTTATTGTACCGAGTTTACTTATTATTTATTGGGCGGATATCACATAGTCCCTCTGTTTCTCAAAATGTGTAATTCTCACATTTTCCACACAAATTTTAAAAAAATGTAAATTTCATTTCTATCATTTATTAATATACTAAATAGAAATTTCTTTCTGTAGTTAATAAACTGAAATACTATGGACAAAACTGAAATTTAGTTAAAAAATTTGTATTGAAAACATAAAATGAGTGAAACAAACAATTAGGTACAATGATACTCTTTGAGAAACGGATGGAGTACTTAGTTATCTAATACATAAGTTAAAATATCTTACCTAATTATCTTTTGTTGTGAATAATCTAACGCAATAGTGCGATAACTGTTTACTTCTCATAAAAGTAACTAAAAATGATAAAGGAAGAAAACAAACACAACAAAAAATAATACGAAAATACCACCTAGAAAATGGAAATGGAAAATTAAGTGAACTCGTGAGTCGTGAACCGATATATTTACCAAAAGTGCAGACACAGACAAGCCTTCCTCATAAAAGTTAAAAAGCTCAGTTTCACACTTCACATTTTCGTGACGTCTTTTGAAGTTTTAATGCTAATTAATCTAATTCAAACGCTATAAAGACCTAAGGCTCTCTTTTTTCTCAACTTTCATCTTCTCCTCATAACTATCCTAAACCCTTTTTTGCCTTTTCTTCTTCTTCTTCACTCTCTTTCTTTCCGGTGTCACTATGGCGGCTGCCGCCGTTAAAGGCAACGGTCTCGACCACATCAAGAATGAATCCGTTGATCTGGTATATATATGTCTACTTTGTTTTCTATATGTTCTAAATCTTTGGTCCGACTAATTCTAATTTTTTTTGTTACGTAAAAGTTATATACATAGTAACTACTTTGAAGTCGCTACCTTCAACATCATTAAATTTTTCTCAACATGTTTAGATTAGTGTGACTTAGTGAGTCAAAGGATCAATTTCTTGAATCAAAATTAATACTTTTAAAACGCTTTGCTATATAACATCGTCACGATTCCATTTTACCTAGCTAACACTCTCTTTTTCTGCCAAGAAAGTAGAATTTCAAAATGTTTTTTTTTTCCTTATGAGATCTTATTATGATCATATTAATTCTAACTAACTACATGGTTGTATTCTAAATAATCATGATCTACCTTAAAATCTAAGTAGTTGTAGCTGTAGAAATAACTCAAGCTTAAAATTTGTTTTTAACGAAATCAAAACATAAAAGATGGATACGTGCAGATTCGAATACCAATGGAGGAAGTGTTCGAGGAGCTAAATTGTACAAAACAAGGTCTTACGACAGATGAAGCTTCTCATCGTCTCGATCTCTTTGGTCCAAACAAACTCGAAGAGAAGAAGGTTTCTTCTTCTTTCTTTTTTCTTACCATAACATTAATAAAACTCTTGTAATATTTTTTGATTGAGTAACAACGCAGGAAAGCAAGTTTCTAAAGTTTTTAGGGTTCATGTGGAACCCATTGTCGTGGGTGATGGAGGCGGCGGCTCTAATGGCGATCGCTCTGGCGAACGGAGGAGGACGGCCACCGGATTGGCAAGACTTTGTGGGAATAGTGTGTTTGCTATTTATCAACTCAACTATTAGTTTCATTGAGGAAAACAACGCCGGCAATGCTGCGGCTGCTCTCATGGCCGGTCTAGCTCCCAAGACTAAGGTTTAACCAATAAATACAAACTAAATACATCAGTTATAGTATATTTTAAAATTCTGACTTTGATAGATAAAACCACCTTTTTCCTATTTATATATTTTAACGGTAAAATAAATAATACTAGTAGGGATTCTGATACTGTTATTTGTTTTTTTGGTTTTTGTGGTTGATAACAGTCAAATTAGTATAATCTTTACCGTTGCGGTAAGATGCTACATGAAATCTTGTGGAAAAAAACTTAAAATCATGAAAATTTAAGAAATAATTTGAAAACACGAAAAATTGGTATATCATTATAGAAAAATACTAGTCTTTGTTCTCGATCCAGTTTCAGTTCTACTTTTTTTCTTGAATGAAGATTTAACATAAGAACAAAAAAAACATTTCTAAATATCAAAATTGACTAAAACCCTCAAATCTTTTTTTTGGTTTTTTTATATCAAACATTTCCAAGATTTTTAGAATTTTTGGTATATAACTAGTTTCGTTAATCAATGTTAATTAAACGTTCACTAGTTTGTTAAACTAACTAAAACGTCCACTAGTATTTAAGCGGCTAATTAAACATAAAACACTAATTAGTTAGGCGATAATGTTTTAATTTTATGAGTGAAGGTGCTCAGAGATCATCGATGGAGCGAGCAAGAAGCATCGATTCTCGTTCCCGGAGATATAATCACCGTCAAACTCGGCGATATCATCCCCGCCGACGCACGTTTACTCGACGGCGATCCACTCAAAATCGATCAATCTTCTCTCACCGGCGAATCAATCCCCGTCACCAAAAACCCCGGCGATGAAGTCTTCTCCGGCTCAACTTGCAAACAAGGCGAAATCGAAGCAGTCGTTATCGCCACCGGAGTCCACACATTCTTCGGCAAAGCAGCTCATCTCGTCGACACCACAAACCAAATCGGACATTTTCAAAAAGTCCTCACATCGATTGGTAACTTCTGTATCTGTTCGATTGCTTTGGGAATCATCATTGAACTTCTCCTTATGTATCCGATTCAACACCGGAATTATCGTGACGGAATCGATAATCTTCTCGTTTTGTTGATCGGAGGGATTCCTATAGCTATGCCTACTGTGTTATCTGTTACAATGGCGATTGGATCTCATAGATTGTCTCAACAAGGAGCTATTACTAAGAGAATGACTGCAATTGAGGAAATGGCTGGTATGGATGTTCTATGTAGTGATAAGACTGGAACTCTCACGTTGAATAAGCTTAGTGTTGATAGACACTTAGTTGAGGTTTATGCGAAAGGAGTTGGTAAAGAACATGTTTTACTTTTGGCTGCGAGAGCTTCGAGGATTGAGAATCAAGATGCGATTGATGCAGCTATTGTTGGAATGCTTGCTGATCCTAAAGAGGCTCGAGCTGGTGTTCGAGAGGTTCATTTTTTTCCTTTTAATCCGGTTGATAAGAGAACTGCTTTGACTTATATAGACTCTGATGGGAACTGGCATAGAGCTAGTAAAGGAGCTCCAGAGCAGGTATTGATGATGATACGCTTTTGATATGTTGGTCAATTCACTGGTTTTGCTTATGGGGTAAATGATCTTTGCTTTAATGTTGTTAACAGATACTACACCTATGCAATTGTAAGGAAGATGTTAGGAGGAAAGTTCATGGAGTGATTGATAAGTTTGCTGAGCGTGGACTTCGATCTTTGGCTGTTGCAAGACAGGTTTAGTTTTTGGTTGATGCAGATATATCCTGTGATGGTATAATATCGAGAAGCTTCTGTGTACTTGTGTCTTTTCTTTGTTTCATAACCATCTTATTGGTGCAGGAAGTTCCTGAGAAGAACAAAGATGCTTCTGGTGGCCCATGGCAACTTGTAGGTCTTTTACCTCTGTTTGATCCTCCGAGGCATGACAGTGCTGAGACAATCAGGAGGGCTTTAAACCTTGGTGTTAATGTTAAAATGATAACTGGTAAGAATAACACAATTCTTGTGAGTTCAGCCTCGTCTCTCTGTTCTTCATTTTGCTTGAAACTAGTTTGCTCTTCACATTGAAACCAGGGGACCAGCTTGCAATTGGGAAAGAAACGGGTCGCAGGCTTGGAATGGGTACAAACATGTATCCTTCTTCTGCGCTGCTCGGACAAGACAAAGATTCTTCCTTGGGTGCACTTCCTGTTGATGAACTGATCGAGAAGGCTGATGGATTTGCAGGAGTCTTTCCAGGTATAGATACTTTAATATAGGGCTATATCTTTAATAATGTGTTCTACTACTTGTCTAGATTCTTATCGATGGATTCTCTGTTGCACGGAAAATCACAGAGCATAAGTATGAGATTGTTAGTAGGCTGCAACAAAGAAAGCACATATGTGGTATGACTGGAGATGGTGTAAATGATGCCCCTGCTCTCAAGAAGGCGGATATTGGTATAGCTGTAGCTGATGCTACTGATGCTGCAAGAGGCGCTTCTGATATCGTTCTCACAGAATCCGGATTGAGCGTTATCATTAGTGCAGTGCTCACCAGTAGAGCCATATTCCAAAGAATGAAAAACTACACTGTGAGTTAAAGCTTCTTCTCATTTAATTTTTCGTCCATTCAAGATTCACTAACTCCAACCTTGACATTGTCTTTCTCTGTAGATTTATGCGGTTTCAATCACGATACGTATTGTGGTAAGTGTACTTAGTAGATCTCACGAGATTTCATTTGGTTATAAATGGTTTCAATCGTAATGTAAAGTTATTGCAATGTCTGCAGTTTGGCTTCATGTTCATTGCTCTCATATGGCAGTTCGATTTCTCGCCTTTCATGGTTCTGATCATAGCAATCTTAAATGACGGTGGGGTCACATTATAGAGGATTAACTGATATAATAGTGAACAGTCTAGAAAACTAACAAAAGCATTGCTACTTATAGGAACAATCATGACAATATCAAAGGACAAAGTGAAGCCATCTCCACAGCCAGATAGCTGGAAACTCAGAGAAATCTTCTCGACCGGAGTCGTGCTTGGAGGCTACCAGGCCATGATGACTGTCGTTTTCTTCTGGGCGATGAAAGACACTGATATTTTCTCGGTATATACTCTTATTCCCAGTTGCTTGTCTAGGCCAGTTCGGAAAGCTAAACTCTTTTGGGGTTTATGTAGAACAATTTTGGTGTAAGACCATTGAGCCAACGTCCAGAACAAATGATGGCTGCTTTGTATCTACAAGTTAGCATCATAAGTCAGGCTCTCATCTTCGTCACCAGATCCCGTAGCTGGTCTTATGTCGAACGCCCTGGTCTTCTCTTACTCGGTGCATTTGTCATAGCTCAACTGGTATGCATATATATATATGACACATGCCTTCCCTTGAATTCCTTCACAGAAACAGAACAAGAAGTTCATAGCGGTTTATACACTCTCAGGTAGCGACATTTATAGCGGTTTATGCGAACTGGAGTTTTGCCCGGATAGAAGGAGCCGGGTGGGGATGGGCTGGAGTGATCTGGCTATACAGTCTCGTAACCTACATCCCTCTGGACTTGCTCAAGTTTGGAATCCGCTACGTTTTGAGTGGGAGAGCTTGGTTAAACCTTCTCGAAAACAAGGTACCAATACCAATACCGAAAAACCATCACATGAATCCCAGAGATACCTGAGAATCTTATTTGTTTTCTATGTACATAAAAAAAAAAAAAAAAAA
>VBRH01000573.1:17253-28455 GCA_014578085.1 Cardamine resedifolia | reverse complement strand
AAAGACAGAGAAAAGGAAAACTAAAGAAAGTAAGAAACCCAATAAGCAGCGATCGAAGCTTTAACACAGAAGAGCGAAAAGCTCAGACATTCAAATCCGACGGCAATACGAAGAAGCCAACGAAGAGAATCCAAGATTTCTTGGTTTCATATAATCAAAGCCATAGATACGACTAAGGAATCATTAAGGTTGGTCGGAACTTTACTTCTTCTTCTGTCTCCGTGTTAATTTTGTCTGAAATTCTGGTCAAATCTTTGCTTCGAGTTAGGTCTTGAATCAATATTTAACACTTGTTTTTTTTCTGCTTATGAGCTTTCGTCTCGCTTCTCATTGCCTTGCTTTCTCCTTATTCTATTCGAATTTCATATCTTTTATACCCAATTCGTTGTCTCTTTGCTCTGTTCTAAAGCTTGGATCTTTTTCAAACTCACTGATCTCGATTTGGGCTTATTAAATTTCGTAAATTTCAAAGTTTTTTTTTTTGCTTTCGAATTGGGATTGACAATGTTGGGTCTTTGTTGCTGGTGCAGTTTCGTGAAGTTGGCGAGAGAGCTCGTTGCGTAGTTTCTTCTTTGAGAGGGTATGATTTTGGTGACTCAAAGCTAGGGTTTTTAATACTAAATTAGAAAGGGTGAAAATTTGAGGGCTTTGGTGTGAGTTTGTCTGTGGATATGATCTTTAGGGTTTTGGTTCTGAGGGAGGTGAGATTTGGGTTTGCATTGTATGGATTTGGCATTTGCTAGTTCTGGGTTGTTTCCCAAAAGCGGAAGTTGTTCAGATACATAAGAGTTAGATTTGTTTGTGTGAAGGACGACAATAGAAGTTGAGAGAGTGCGTCTGTGTGCACTCTCCCACTGTTCATCTGGTTTTGTTGTTGAAGAAAAATCCAGTTTTGTTGGTGAGAGTAATGATGCAACGTTCTCAAGATCATAGGGTTAATTTGGGTGAATTGAAAGGGCATATTGTGAAGAAGATTGGGGTTGAGAGATCGAAAAGGTATTTTTATTACCTAGGCAGGTTTCTGAGTCAGAAACTTACTAAGAGCGAGTTTGATAAGACGTGTTTAAGGCTGTTAGGGAGGGAGAATCTTTCTCTACACAACCAGTTGATCCGTTCGATCTTGAGGAATGCGACTGTCGCCAAGTCTCCACCGTCAGTTCAGGAAGCCGGTCATTCAACCAAACCTTTGGCGAATGCTTTTCAGAGTAGAGGAGATGGTCCTGAAGAAATTGGAGCTTTAATCCCTAACCATAATCCGAATGAACCTGTTTGGTCCAACGGTGTTTTGCCTATCTCTCCGCGGAAAATTAGGTCGGGGATGCGTGATAGGAAGAGCAAAGATAGGCCTAGTCCACTAGGGTGTAATGGGAAGGTTGAACATATGTTGCATCAGCCGATTTGTAGAGATGACAATAGAGGTAGTGTCGGTATGGAAAACGGGGATTTAGGTCAATCTGATTATCAAAGATCGGGTAGATATGCTGCCGATGAAAGAGATGGTGAATTTCTTCGTCCTGCTGAGAAACCGAGAATACCAAATAAAGATCAAGTTGCAACTGCAGCTATGAGAGATGATGAAGAAAACCAAGAAGAGCAGGCTAGGCTAAATCTATCAATGAGTCCTCTAGTTGCACCTCTAGGGATTCCATTTTGTTCAGCTAGTGTCGGTGGGTCCCGCAGAACGGTTCCTGTTTCCACCAGCGCTGACATAATTAGTTGCTATGACAGTGGTGTATTACCCGATACAGAGATGCTGAAGAAGAGGATGGAGAATATTGCAGTAGCACAGGGTCTTGAAGGGGTTTCGATGGAGTGTGCTAAGGCGTTGAATACCATGTTGGACGTGTATCTGAAGAAGCTGATCAAATCGTGCACTGATTTGGTTGGAGCTCGCTCTACAAATATTGATCCCGGGAAACAAACTTTAGATAAGCAGCAGAGTCAAAACAAGATTGTAAATGGTGGGTGGCCTAGTAACAGTATACAAATACAAACTCCCAATGGACCTTCTGACACAACACAAGATCATCATTCTGTGTCTCTACTTGATTTTAGAACTGCCATGGAGTTAAATCCACAACAGCTTGGCGAAGACTGGCCAATTCTCCGAGAGAGAATTTCCATGCGGTCTTTCGAGGAACAAGACCCTGAGGTGTGAAAGAAATCTTCGCATGCGTATTGATGTTACATATTGTCTGATTCAGCCTGCTCTCGTCCAAAAGGGACAACTGATTTTGAATGCAAGAAAATTTCTACCGTGTTGTTCCATGATGGACCAGAAAGAGATGAAGTTACAAAGTTCTGTGCTGAAAAGCACATCATTATGATCCTGCAGCAACAGAGTCAGAGCAGGTTAGTAGATTATTATAATGCAGCGAATCCCAAAGAAACCGTATAAAGATACGTGTTGTTGGTTGCCATGTTGTAAGATTCGCAGTAATTGGCAATCTCAAAGAGTTTCGAGCTTTGTGTGTAAACCCGAGGCCAATAAAGGAATTGGGGAGAGAATTTTGGCAGAGATACTATGCTTTTAAGTTGATGAAAGGTACAATGTCGATCATGTAATAGCTGCAGTTTGCTCTGTATGTAACCTAGTCTTTAGAATTGTTTAGAATTCATATCTTAATAACAAATTTGACATCCGTTTTTGTTTTCTCATTTTCAATGGAAATTTTCTTATTTTCAAAGTCCACAATGAATTGCCTCGCTCCTTGCGTCATGTCTATTACTTGTGTCTTGGAAGTAGACTTGTTGCAAGTGTTTATTTATATACTTTATCTGAAAAATTGATCCTTCGTATATGAAAAGTATTAACAGAAACGATATAACTTTATTCAAGAAGTTGTAGCTATAAAGGGAAAGTCTCTAATGTTGTAGCTATAGGGATTCATAAATCCCTTACTGATTTCTGCTTTGAGCATCTCAAGCATTAAATGCTGTAGTTTCTTGTTGATTATCGGTTGAGATCTTTTGCTTTTCCTGTTGATGGTGCTCACTTGGGTGAGAAATGTATTGGTTTGTGTTTTTACCTTCTTGTCGAAAGATAATTATGGGATACAAACTTGTGTTGTGTTACATATGCCACGAGGTTCATGGATATGATGTTAGTGACAACATATTTGTCCTATAAGTCAATGTTAAAAGAGATGTAGCAGAAGAACTTAGCGAATGAGCTTCACAGGAGTCATCTTCTGGCAAGTCTCACTCGTTGGACGAAAACTTGTTACAATGCATGTTTAACTGATGAAGAGGGCAATTTTCCTGGTGAGTTCTTTGTTAAGGGCTTATCATTTTTCTTGAACATTATTACATCTGTTGTATCTCTCTGTACTTTTACCACCATGAAAAAGCTTCTAAACTTACTTATATTGAGATTATTACCCCAGAATCCCCCGAAAGTTACACCTTTCTGGACTTTTCTTATTTCCAGGGGAAAAAATTCATGCTGTTCAAAGAGTTATGACCTAAGTTGTTTCGATCGTCTCTTTCAGATGGAGAATATGTTTTCAGATATGCATATGAGGCTACTCTAAGTGTGTGGCTCTTAGACATGCTCACCACATCTGAGGTGTTTCACTACACAAAACTTATGGCATCCAAAGATTTGCTGAACAAATCTTTCTTGCTTTCAACGATTTTTCAGAACTTATGTAATGCTTTGCTCTTTTCTTCAGATGAGCTGATCTCTAACCGGTCCTGCTTTTGTCTTTACAGAATTCAAATGGGAAATAGGAGAAAACGACTGAGGAGAAACAAATCAGCATTTCACTTATGAGGAGCACTAGTTCTTCATCTGCAACCACTCTTGCACACGATACATGTACGTACTCTTCCTCAGAATCACAAAGATCAAAACATCATTTGTTAAGGAAAAAATAAATAGATTTGATATTTTTTTTTTTTCGATTTCGTGATTTTGGAAATTATTTAGGATTCCCATTTGTTTTGCTTCCTTTATCTAGAATGTTTTACTTGTACTTATTATTATAGATAAGGGTTAGGTTTCGTTTGAGAGACTTATCCCAGCTATAAAGAGTCCTAGGTGTTTTCCAAATTCTGTTCTTGTGACTTTCATTCCGTTTTAATAAATAGAGTTTTGGGATTTTTATTGTGTTGGTGACTCTTAAGTAACTTTAAGAACATTCCATAAAGTTTAAGTACCTTGATTGACATAACATAACCAAAAAGGATATTTTCAAATTGGTTAAGACTTTTTAAACCTAGGCCCCACTTATTTATGGTACCACCTCTTGTTTCATGGACTCAGCTTCATTAATAGGCTTTAAATTTTACTTTAGTCATTATGGGATACTAGAATGATATGCTGCATTTGGTATTTTCATTTTCAGTTAATTTTGATAGCTCTCCTTGAGTGAGCTACTACTAGTTCCTATGTCGATTTGAGAAGAGACAAGAGGTAAAATGTGTTATGCTCGATAGAGTAACCTGGGTCGCAATCTTTTGCAAGACCTGACGAATGTAGTAATAGATAGATGAATCTCATAAGGGATGTTGTTAATGTCTTTGTGTTGTGGTCTTTGAAGCTTAGGCCACCCAGAAGTAAAAGCTAGGTGACTGTGTCCATGACTATGGAGAGGAAAGTATTTGGTTTAGTAGAGTCTCTCAAAATAACAGATTAGATTTGTGATATAATAACAGATTAGCTAAAAAAGTTCTATAACTACTTTCAAAATGGCACAACACAAACACCCTGACTTCAGTCTTCAAGAAAGTTGAATGGTCTAGAGACTCTTGTTAAATTGTGTATGAATATATATATATTTTATGTAAACAGTAACTGTAATTTAAAAACCATATGGCGAATTGTGTCTACGTACAACTGTATGGACGGAACACAGGAACAGAAGCAATGAATTGTTGCCTCCACAGACACAAACGTGGACTCATGTGGAACCACCACTTTCTCGAAACTCTCATCCACCCACCGTCCCCACCTCGTGTTTTTATCAATCAATCAAACTACATTCATCGATGATTTTTTTCATCTTTTTCCATTATTTAACATTTTCAGCTTTTCCTCAATCTCTCAACACAACAATGGCAGAATCAGAAACTACTTCAAACCTAAACACCATTAATAATGATCAAGAACAAGAAACAAGAACCAAGTCTCAGCCGTTGATCCCAGGTTTACCAAACGATATCGCCGAGCTTTGTCTTCTTCGTCTTCCTTACCCATACCATGCTCTCTTTCGTTCCGTTTCATCTTCTTGGAACAAAACCATCACAAACCCTAGATTCCTTCTCTCCAAGCAATCTTTCTCTATCTCTTCTCGTTACCTCTTCGTCTTCGCTTTCAACAAATCAACGGCCAGGATTCAGTGGCAATCCGTAGACCTCGTATCAGGCCGTTGGTTCTTGTTACCTCCCATGCCTAACTCTTTCACCAAGATCTCTTCTCCTCACGCGCTCTCCTGCGCGTCGCTTCCACGTCAGGGAAAGCTCTTCGTCCTCGGCGGCGGTGATTCCACCCGCTCCGCCGTTGTCTACACTGCTCTGACGAATCGCTGGTCGTTCGTGTCTCCGATGATGAGTCCGCGAACGTACTTTAACGCAGGGAATGTTAACGGTAAAATCATGGCCGTTGGTGGGAGTGTGGATGGATTCGGAGAAGCTACAACGGCTGTGGAATCGTACGATCCGGATAGTGACACGTGGACGGCTTTATCGAAAGTTCCAATGGTGTTGGCGAAGTATGACTCAGCCGTGATCGGGAAGAGGATGTGTGTGACGGAAGGTTGGGCGTGGCCGTTTATGTTTCCACCGATGGGGCAGGTGTACGACTCAGAGGAAGACACGTGGAGAGACATGAGCGGTGGGATGAAGGAAGGGTGGACGGGTGTGAGCGTCGTGATCCGAGACCGGCTGTTTGTGATCTCGGAGCATGGTGATTTCCCGATGAAGGTGTACTCTTCAGATGATGACACGTGGAGGTATGTGAGTGGTCAGAAGCTACCTAGGGAGGTGATGCGGCGGCCTTTCGCCGTGACGGGAGCAGAGGACCGTGTCTTCGTGGTGGCCGGTGGACTTAACGTAGCCGAGGGGATAGTGAGTGAGGGGCAAAACGGGGAATTCAGTGTTGAGTGGAGGATGATTTCGTCTCCCAAAATTTTTTCTGATCAATTCTCACCTGCTTGTTGCCACGTGCTTTATGTCTGATTGATAGATCACAAATATTTTTTGGTTTCAAAGATGAATGAATGTTAGTGACGGTTTAGTCTTGTTTTACAAAAATCAATATTTTTTAAACCAAAAAGTCAAATATTCTGTATACGAGTAACAAAGTCGTAAAATGTGGAAGCATTGGTCAAATATAATAAACAAAAAAATTCTAACGTGCTTCTGTGTAGTGTGATACGGTGGTCCGATTATCCAAAACGTCTTGGAAGGTTTACACAGATTGGTTACTTTTGACCGAATTTTTGGTTTATGATAAGAGTTATTTCAATGGATTTTATGAGACTGAATTTGACTGATTTGTTTACAACTTAAAATATCCGTATATAAATGATGCTGAACAACAACAAAAAACCTGTAACACGATAGAGACCGAGTCGCAAAATGACAACGCAGCAACCACAGTTTTTTTTTTCCCTTGTTTCTTCTGTTCTGTCGGCAACCAACAAGTTAATTAAACTGTAGTTTTGATAACAAATATGAATATGGTAAAATATAGGTTTAAATAGTTGGCACAGCATCACTCTTGCGTATATGTAAAAATTTGGGGGACCTAATAATCTTTTTCTTGACAACCTAACTTATCCTTTTAGAAAGTTCGTAATGTATATTAATATTTTTAAGAATAAAATATTATCCACCACACAACAAGAAGAAGAAGAAATGTCTTTTGAAGATTAGGAAAAATCTCAAGGCTGCTTACTAATGAATAGATTAATGTTATTATTTATAAAAAATCAAATCTTCCACCACTTGTTTTCACTGAAATTTACTCTACTCTCTTTTAAAAATAACAAATTCACAAGAGAAGAACAAATTTAAAAACAAGTATTAAAAGAAACAATGTTTACTTGATTGATCATTCATCATCATCACCCTCACCATCACCATCATCTTCCTCTTGCAAACTACTTAGACAGAAACAGCTTCGAGTCTGAGCCATCAACTCTCTTTTATTCTTCATCATCATCATGATCTTCCTATGGTCATCACCATCTTCATCCTCATAGTCATCATTGTTATCCTCTTCATTTGGTTCTTGGAGTGCAAGTAAAGGCATGGAATTAGGGTTTTGCCACGAGTAAAAATTTGAAGCTGAAATAGATCTTCCTCTCCTTCTTAGCTTATTAGCAATAAGCACTCTCCTTCTCTTGTTAAATGGATTCTCCACTTTCTCCAAATCCTTTACGTTGTTGCTCGCTGCTTCCATTAAATTCCCAAATGATTTTGATTTTCCCACGTAATGGTTTGATAATCCTCTCCTGAAAAAAAAAAAAAAACAAATAAACATATGTCTTCGTTAATATTCAGACCAAACTAACCTAAAAGTTTCAATGCAATATTCAATCTGAGCACTCAAAAACTTCAAAAATCAAATATTTTAGTTTTAAAACAAATTAATCTTAAGATCAATTTTTATAGATACTATGGTGAGTTCATAATCTGATTTTCAGATAAAAAAAATTTACAGAGAGATATAACTTCAAACGAAATAATTAAATCTAATATTTATATTTCTGTTTCTTGAATAATAAATTGATGAATAAATAAAGATGAAAACGTACTTAATCGGCAAAGAGTCTTCAAGGGAAGAACTAAACGAATCAAGTGCTTCTCCTTGAAACGAAACGGCGTCGTCTTCTTCCTCCTCCTCCTCGTTATCGCTGCTCCCTCCGATCGACGACGAACTATCCGATGATTCCTCCGGCGAATTTCTATTCAGCCTTAATCCGATCCCGATCTGAGATCCACTGCGTCGTCCCGATTCATCAGCCAAGAACAGAGCCGCCGGAACAGCCTTATCCTGCGCCGAAACAACGCCATGATCTCTAACGTACGCCGCCATGCCGATTCTAAATGAAGAACCAACCATAACTTCCATTTAAATCTTCTAATCACGATCTCTTTCTCTAGCCTTTTGTCTCTATGAGCACGCTTGGGCTCAGATATGATAAATCGCCGGCGATTTGCGTAGGTTTAGAGCGGCGCAGGTTACGAAGAAAGAAAGAGAAATAAAAGGAAAGCGCATAAACAACACTGATCGAGAAAAATGGAATAAAGATGCAAAAAGGATCAATTCTCATTTTATAACGACAATTATCGTATTAATACGATTACGTGTATGTATACGTATATTTATACGTACTTATTATTATGATGGCACACATGTTCTAATTATAGAATTGTCCGAGGCACGCTAACGGCGACTTTGACGCTTTAACACCGTCTTGATGACGTGGCGAGTTTTCATTGGTTGTTTTTTGAACTTTTGCCGGACGTTTCGGGTTACTATCTCCGTTTAATCTGATGCTTGTCGTTGTACCGAAAGTTCGGTGGTCGCTATCACACCATATCTCGACCTTATCCAAATTTCTCATGACTCATATTTTATATGTTTCTTAAATTTTGAGATTTTAGAGATATATGAAAAAGGAAAATATCTTGAACAAATCAATTTGATCTGATGGATAAATCTTTGGTTGTAAATTAAAGAAGATGCTGATTTGCGTTATTAAGTCAAAAGATATACAAAAATATTCTTGTACACTTGCTTTATATTCTTATATGGAAACTACTGTATTGAAAAAATATTTTAAATATCTGAATGATTCATTTAGGACAAGTGGACAATGTAAACCTTATCCCGTTTACCTTTTGTACAATTAAAAAACCAATATCGTTAATGATACAAAACAATATATTAAAATGAAAAATTTGAAAGAAAGAGTGCTAATGCTGGATTAGTGCGGAAGCAAGAACTTTGACTGGTTCAAAATGCGAATATGGATTTTATCTTAAATTAATTAGCAAATTACTTTTCAGCTGAGCCATGTTAAAAAAAATATATATATATATATATATATATAATATGAACCAAAAATCATCTATTTAGCACCTATTTGTTATGGTTCGTACGTACTTAATCTATTTTACAACATCTTCTTATAAGCATATGAGACCAAATTATTTAGGATAGATCATCATTCTGATAGACCAAGTTCATTTCAAATGTTAGTTGTGTCTGTAAATTTCAAAGCAATAGCTATTGTTTCATTCATATACATATCATATAATGTGTGGAGGATATCATTAGACCAATTAAATAAATCTAACCTTATATCTTTAAGTGATAATCTTGTTTATGAAATGTGGCTAATTAACTTGAGTCTATTAACTGCTCCTAAAGGGTATCTTCCTCTTTTGCTTTACCTCTGGCAATTAATTTATAAAACAAATAATGGAGGACTATCAAACATTTTAAAACTATTATTTTTGTCTCTCTATTATTATATTAATCATCAAAATCTGTTTAGCTCTTAATGTTATTGTCTTTCCCCTTGTTTATAATTGGGCTGTTAGAGTTTAGATCTGGACGATACTGAAAAGAATTGGTAGTTTGACCCATGCAAGTCGAATATTTTAACTAATTATGTTATTGTTTGCTAGTGATTATAGGATGAATATATCAGATTTTGAATATATTAGATTATGAACTTCCAACTCAAAACCAATTAGCAATGAGTGGATTGGCCTATATCATTTATCGGCGGTGTGGATATGAGACATGTATTCCCAATACGCCCCTTCGAAATGATATTTATTCTAGCCATTGATTTCGGTATGCTCGGGCATAGATCGACAGACCAACTATTGGGTCGGGCCGATTGTGGATCGGATTGGACATGTGTGGATCGGGCTCTGATACCATATTAGATTATGAGCTTTCAACTCAAAATTAATTGACAATGAATGGATTGACCTATATCATTTATATATTACTCATAATCCCTGTCAAACTTCCGATGTGAGGTATTTATTCCCAATAGAATATGCTACGCCTATCACTAGTGATTAACTTTCTTTTTAATCTCATATATTAGAATTAAACAACAAATGTAAAATAGATGATCCAAGCTTGACATCGCATTGCGCAGCGTGAAGAGACTGGACTTGGCCATGAGAGATGCCGACCGAGAAGATGCAAGGTGGCATAAAAAATGAGCTTGAGGATAATATTTAGCTTAGGGATGCTTGAATAGTGAGCAGCCCAAGTATCAAGATTACCAAAGCCTGAAGGAGATCGATGGAGACGAAACATGAGTAAGCAATTCAGACCATACCTCTTGAGCAAGCTGATTTTTGTTTTCTTGATTATACTAGTCGTACAAACTTCATTCCATACACTCTTAGTTACACAACTACACACGTTCTATAGTTCGAAATCAAACTGTATCGGGCGGACCCACATGACGAGTAGAGGGGTCAACTGACCCCAGTAAAATAATATAAGCTAAGTTTTTATATCTACTACATAACAGTAATTCATTTGGTACACAAAAATAAACATCCTGTTGATCAATAACTAAACTCAAAAGCTTCCAAGTTAATATAATACACCTATATAAGAAAACTATGTTGAATTCATCCATGCATTTTTAAATAAGCAAAAACATATTCCTAACTATTAATTTGAATTTCAAACCTCCAATTCAAATTTGGTGTGAAATCGAGTATATTGTTACTATACCGTTAAATGGTACTAACGTGGATACCACGTGTAGCACGACGTAGATAACACATCATATTTTTGCTAACGTGGATACCGTATATATATATATATATCCCAAAATGATATTATTTTATTTTTCTTATATTTCCTTCATTATTTTATATGACATCTATGAAAAATAAAATATATTTCATACATTTGTATATGACAAATTGTACATGTTACATCTACGTCAACATAAATCTAACGTGTCATCCACGTCGTGCCACACGTGACATCCACCTCAACATAAAGATACATTATTTTTAATTTATTAGATTGGTAAGAAATAAACAAATATTAGAATGAATTATTATAACAAAATACTATTTAAAATATTATATTTTATTATGTTCATTATATAAAAAAGCCATAAAAATATCGATAACATTTTATTATTATTTAATATAAATTGATCATAACGTCTATAAATTTTTTTAAAAAAAAAATAAAAC
>VBRH01000573.1:6452-17199 GCA_014578085.1 Cardamine resedifolia | reverse complement strand
TAATTAATTTGTCGTGGTTGAGTCAAAAAAATACAATATTTTAATATAATAAACAAGAGGGGTAGTCGTACTCATGTACGCACTTTAAGAGAATTGCAAAGGTTATAAAAATAATTGTAACCATTATTTTATTTCTAAAATCAAACATTTTATTTATATAAAAAACGATTAAAACCTAAATTTAAAAATATTTAAAAAAATTTCTTTCAAGCCGTCATCCAGCCGGTTCAACCGGTCCATCCGGCGGCTGCATGCTAATGACATTGTTTCTCAAATTTTCTGATTCTATTATTAATCGATTTTAATAATAAATCCGAACCAAAACAATATTCTAATTTTGGGTTAATGAGTTGCACTGATCCGTCCGATCCAATCCGGACGTGAAAACATTGTCAAAAAGTGACGGTCATCGACTTCCATCAATTCATAGCAATAACGGCTGGATATAGAGTTTGACCGGATCAGATCCAATCATAGTTTTAATATAAAATCCCAAAAGTTTGGGCGTAAGGAAAAAAGTATTCCAAAAAAGTTCGATAAAATCAACATGGGCTCATCTCTAAATTTCGAAACTGGGCTTCTCACATAAAAAATTGATTGTGTGATTGCTAATCCCAAGTCTGGTAAAGAGAGGATTTTCTATGAAAAAAAAGGAAGGCAAAGACATGGCAATTTTATAAGCGATCTTCAGCCTGGAGTGGCGGATCAAGAGTTAAATTTTGCATGAGGCACAACCTTATTGCATTGAAGAAATTTGATAATTTTTATACATAACATAAGAATTACATTAGCTAAAACAAAAGAGCATGCACCACCCTCCAATGTTTTAGATCTGCCACTGGGTGCATGTAGAAATGTTTGACGTGGATGTTATTAGGTGGTAGAATTGTCTGTTATAAAATCGTCATTCTAACAGTTATAATAATTTGCAATGAAATAATAATAAATCAGTGTTTAAAAAAAAGACATCACATAAAGATACGGGTTGACTGCCTACGCCTCTCCCTACAGTGCCGCTTCTGCGTCATTTAACCTAGACTATCAACATCTTGATTTTACTCCCATACTATAACATTTAAGTACGATTACCCCTGAATTTTTTCTTCTGCTCAATTGCACATACGAAGCTAAAATCTGTAAATTGCGATCAAATTAAGCAAATCGCGTTTAGCGAATAGTGATTGCCCAAAACCCGATTTTACCCGAACCCAAACCCCGAGTTAACCCGGTTTTAACCCTAAATCGATTTAACCTAATTTAGATTGGGAATTTGGAGATTTAGGGTTTGGTGGTGATGTTCAATCATGCCATTAAGACCATGAATGAGATTGAAGGAATACTTGGTGGTGATGTTACAAGACATAACTCACAGTGGCGTCATCTTGTAGATTCTGTTGATAGCCGAGTAGATAAAAGTTTGTCTGTTCTACGCCACCAAGTTTTTTCAGATCACCGAGCTTTTCTCTCGTCTCTTGGCTGGCCACCAAAACTGGCAACATCCAAAGTTGAACATGGAGAGGTTGCTAGGATCCCTAATCCTCTACTCTTAATGCATGGAGATCACAAGGAGTCTTATTCCCAAAGCTTTATACTCCTCTGTGGTTTACATGCATGAAGGAAAAACGGAAGAAGCTTAATTTTCCCAATGATAATAGTGTTGGACTTTGGGCAACCGATGAACTGGTGAAACCGAAATATTTGCGCCTGTTCTGTATTCGACACAATTCCTCTACGAGTTGCTTTAACTCCCAATTCGTTTGCTTTCCAATAGAATCCGTAGCTACAATGAACAAAAAAATTGGAGACAATCAGAAAAGTAATATATTCATCATCATATAAAACACAAGGGTTGGGTAACTTACAGAGACTGAGGAGGCTTGTTTCTCTCTCTCTCTATCGAAGCTCTCTCTCGCGATCAAGATGGTGAAGTGAAGAACAAACCCTAAATCTCTAAATTCCCAATCTAAATTGGGTTAAATCGATTTAGGGTTAAAACCGGGTTAAGTCGGGGTTTGAGTTCGGGTAAAATCAGGTTTTGGGTAATCACTATTCGCTAAACACGATTTGCTTAATTTGATCGCAATTTATAGATTTTAGCTTCGTAGGTGCAATTGGGCAGAGGAAAAAATTCATGGGTAATCATACTTAAATGTCATAGTATGGGGGTAAATGAAGAGGTTGAGAGTCTAGGTTAAATGACGCAGAAGCGGCACTGTAGGGAGAGGCGTAGGCAGTCAACCCTAAAGATAATGATCAGTTTCTTATCATCTACCAAGCTGCATCAAAAGATAAAATGGAGTTATGAGTTATGACATATTATGGTCATGGTTTCAATGGTTTTCACCCATTGATTTCATAGGTTTTTAGTGTCATTAATCGAGTATAGGTTTAGGTTTTATGTCTTTTGCTTTGTATTTGTATATAGCATTTATAGGTTTTACAAGTCATTGGAGATAAGCATATAGATTAGACAAACTCTAGACGTTTCAAGACTTTAAAGATCAAAATAAGATGCATCAGGATCAACCGATGTGAAGACGGATCAACCAGATTGAAGATTTAGTGAAGTGTTGTATTTTTACGGCAAGATCGATCGATCAATCCCTATCAAAACCAAATACAACCGACTTTAGGACATGTGCTCGCATATAAATATGGTTGCTCGTTTCAGATCAATTCCAACTTATTATTCTTATTTTTCGTAGCTTTTGCTTTCTTTATTCATAGCTTAAGGGAGAAAAAAATTTCATCTTTTCTAAAAATTTTTTTTGAACCCTTGTTAACCGTTATTTTGATGTTGATGCTTATATTCGTTTTTAATGCATGCATCTACGTCTGAGTAATCCAGCAGTTAGGTTTTGGGTTTGATCAAAGGGATTTAATGATTGATTCAGTTTAAGTTTTATATTAGAGATTTATCATATTGGTTCTTCTTTTGTGTTCTCAATGCTTATGTTAGCTTGATCACCTAGCATATGATCTCTATGTTTAATTTATGCGCCGAAAGCGATAGTTAGCCAGCGAGAGTTGAAGTTAAATCGTCTAAGTGAAGATATCGAACTAGTTTAGAGAGTTGATATGTATTCTAAGGCTCATTCAGAACTCTAGTGTCTTAGATTGCATGTTTAGATAGTTAGTATTGCGGGAGTAGACTAGCTTTACCTTAGTGTTTTGAGTTTGAGAATGGTTCGTTAATAAAATCCTAGTTAGTTAGATAGCTTAATCGATCATTGATACATGTGATATTCTCTACGTCCAGCATATTTCTCTATCTAGTTTACAAGTTTTAATTTACTGATTTCATTTACTGCAATCATTACTATACAAACAACCACATATTATGTTCTAGATCTACTTGTTATGTCACAATTCGTAGCATAACTTTGGTCTCTATGGATTTGACCATAATTTATACTAGTGCGCGTAACTATGCACTTGCAATGATAAAGAAGGTTTAAAACATGAGACATCATACTACTTTGTATACGCAAAAGTTGTTGAATCCTCTTCTTCTAGACATTACGGTCTACACCATCCCCAGTCGGGTCCATCCTAAGTTGATCTCTCAAGATGATATGGTTCTTCCTCTCAAAGAATTCGGAGAATTTCTCTTTTCGTTTTTGATGTTGTGAGGATCTATGAAGCACAAATCCCCAATACATATTTTCCTTCATGGCGCTCTAAATAGCAAGCAGCCTCAAGATTTAAGAGAGGTGAGATGTTAGTTAATCTCCAGGATTACCTCAGGTGGACTCTCCGAAAAAGATTTTAGTCCAAAGTATCACCAAACTAAGGAGACTGGCTTTAGAGCCGTGCAACTGGATTTGGCAAATGTTAAAGCAGTAAGATCTTTGAAGAATTTTCCGGCATGTGAGAAAAGAAATGATCTTGATGTAGAGAAGATGATTTTGGCTAAACAACAACAGAGATAGAGAGTTTTATTGAAACAATATACCATGAGCTTGAGCTTCCCCTCAAAGCGAAACATAAATTGAAGATAAAGACCATGTACGAGTCGGAACATTCATGAATATGAAGATATATAAGATACAAAGTGGATCTTTTCGAATAAGGATTGTGTGACTTGCTTGACTTTTAGAAAAATAGCATCAAAAGATTTGAGAAATCAGTGTGAATATGGGTTTTGAAGTTTACGCAATGAGCCGAAGAATTATTATTCCTCAAATTAATTGTCTTCCAACATCATAATAATGATTTCGTTGACCCTCAAATAGTCTTTAATTCGCTTTCCAAACTCCCAGCAACTCATTGAAAATTCTTTTTGACTTTCTAAAATTCTACACAATTGTCAAACATTGCATTAACAACCCATTCGAAAGTCTATCCCTCCACACAATAGTTAAATCGACCATCACATATTATAACTACTAACTAGATGTCTAGATCAAAAATAGTATTGATAATTACTAACCATATCATTAAATGAGTAATTTAAATGCATATGAGTATACACCTATCTACAATTACTTCGCTAAGATCGAACAAGAATAATAATAATAAAAAAAGACACATTTTGATGTAAGAAATTTTCTGTCAATCTCTTTCTCGGTAGTAAGATTAAAATCCATTCAAAAGACTATCTAAAACTAACTGTGTTTAGAACAGACAAAAAAAATACAAATCAACCCCTCTATTTCTCAAAATATTACAAAGTCTACCGAACTAATTCATCACTCTCTTCTCTAACCCTTTACGCCGAGCCAAATACCAAGCCACTCACGCTGGGAGTTATGTTCTCCTGCATCGCGGACTGGTGGTGACGGTGTTCCCCTTCGTAAGTCACAATCAGCATCGTCGAATCATCCAATGCTCGTTCCACGTGTTTCCTTGCCGGACATCCTCTAAACGTACTACACTTATAGTAACCCCTGAATAAATATAATCAAATTACCACCGTTAGATCTCTAGAGCTTCATTCAGTCAACTAAATCAACGGTTGATATGGTGTGAGGGTGTACGATAGTTACCGTGGGTGTGGTGATCCCTTGATCGGTTTTTGTCCGTACTTCCTCCATGAATACTCGTCCGGTGGAATATCGGCGATCTTTGCACTTATCGCCGGTACCCTCACGGTTCTCTTCGTCCGATTTTTACGGCTGTTAATTAAACAAAATAATAATCGTCATTAATTAAATGATTACCTAAAGTCAATGGTCAAACAGCGAGATTTGAAACTACCCTATACTAAACTAGTTACTGTCAGGCGTGCATTCTGGTTTAAGTTACTGTCGTTGACTTTCACTATATACGTTGACCAATTAGTTTTAACCGTACTCAACCGGTTTAGAGTATTATACCAGATTTTTGTTTTAATAGACTAGTCAAAAACTCAAAACGGGTTTCATAGTTAAGGATTTTCACTAATACGTTGACCAATTGGTTTAGATCGTACCAAATTAGTCAAAAAGGTAGTTTAAAAATTGAAATAAATAATTAAATTAATTATGGAGTCGTAACAATACCTTTTCTTGCAGTGGCACTTGCCGTTGCCGGAGCCAGAGATCTTGCCGGAAAAGTCCGCAGAGTGGTGATGCTCGAAGCATCTCTTTCTATAAGGGAGACCAGAAAGAGGCGGTTTCGCAGAGGAAACCAATGGTGCTACCGGAGCCGGAGCAAGGAAGATCGAAGAGCCCTTGGAGACGCTTCCATCACCGGTGATTGCTGAAGACATGAAAGAAGAGTTGGAAGATACGCTAAAGCTCTCCTTAGCGAACTCAACCACCTCGGAGCTCTTGATTTTAGCGCCAAACACGCTCGGTCTGGTGAAATCTAGCGTCACGCTCTGTTGATGTGACTGAACAAAGCTAACCGGTGCCGGAGCAGAGATCTGAGTAGGAGGTGTTGGAAGAGGAGCGGCTGAGGAGGAAGATGAAGGTGGAGGAGGAGGAGGAGAATGAACCGGTCCGCGTCTAAACCGGGCGTGACCAGTCCGGTTAAGAAGAGAGATGACTTTCTTGAATTTAGAGACGGTGAAATCGGTGATCTCAGAGCAGTCAACGTTATGGTCTTCAGGACGGTTAGAGAGGACACTGATCAGGTGTTCCATGCTTTTTAACCCTTGCGATGCAGCTTCTTGTATAGCCGTTTGATCTTCCATCTTAGGTAGACGCATGATATCGACGGTCATGATGAGAAAACAGAGCAAAAGATTGAAGATCTGAAAAAATGGGGAAGTTTATGATTATGAGAGAGCGAAAGTGGAAGAAGGAAGAATGGCGTGATATATGGGGAATGGAGTGACCGGGTGACCGGATGAGTAGGTCATATGGTGGAGTTTAGTCAAATCGGTTGTTTGATCTAACGGTTGAGATTGAGTTGAAGATTTCTATGGAATAAAGCAATCAAAGTTTTGGTCTCCTCGTTTTTGAGGTAAGTGGGGTCCATTTTTGTGCAAAGCAAGAAATTTAATCGTGTATTCAAAATAAAGGATCCAGTGCTTAAACATGAATTTGGAAAAAACGTAATATAGGATTTTTTTAAAAAGAAAAGAAAAAGAAAGTAAAATACATATATTTAGAGAAAAAAACATTATTGGGAAGGTATTTTAAGAAAATTACAAATTTATCTCTTATCGGTATATACAAATTTTCACTATTATTAGCTACATATATACAGTATACTGGTAGAGGTATTATTTCTTCAAATTCAAATTAACAAATTTTACAATTCAAGGCAACGACTGTTTTATCTATATGAGCATAGGGGATGGATTTTAGCTGTTTACCTAGTTATGAAATAATTTTAGATCTTTTTATTTTATTTTTTTATATTTGACTTTTGATGATGTATTTTACGTTTTTTTTTTCCTTATAGTATAGTATTTTATGTTTTGCTTTCGTTCCTTTTGAATTCAGGCAAGGTTTTAGGCGTTATTCATGTTCTTTTTAATTAATCAGATCGTTTATTGTCAAACAACACCACAACTTGTAAATATAATAATTAACAAAGAAAAAAAAACTTGTAAATATTATATGGGGCACACATACAGACACTCATGTTTGTAGCATATTTTATTATTTCAACGTCTGTAGAATCATTACTTTATTTTGCATTGCATTGACAAAATGAAATATATGAATAATCTGTAATATTTATGAAGAAAATTGTAAAAGTATCTAAAGATATATATTTTTGACTCTCACTTAACCTTTTGCACCCATATACATATGTTTAACTACAATATATCATTGATAATTAGATAGTTGCATAGTATTGTTGGATATTATTTTATTATCAAGATTAATCAAACAAAGTTCAAATAAATCTAATAAATGTGATAAACTAGGGAAATTAATAAAATATTCAAGAAAATATCATGTAAGTTCAATATAGATTTTACTAGATAGTCAATGTAGACTCTTATGATTGACATATTCGTCCCCAATTTTGTAAGCTATTTTAATAGGAAAAATTCTAATAACTAACTCTTAATTTCACGAATATTAAAGATAGAAGATAGTTTTCTATAAAAGAAACATATATACGATTTATACACATGAGATCAAACGTAAAAATAGAAAATTTAAAAATTATTTGCGATCATTTTTTTTTGTCAACGATCAGAGTTAATTGATTGATAAATAATATCTCAATTTATTTTATTTATTATCGGTATTTGACTAATAAAGAAACTATGCTTGATTTTTTTTTTCATAAATTCTAATAAATTGATTAAATTTTGTTCATACACGTATATTTTTTATTTTATCGATATTTACATAATATAGAATAAAAATAATAAGTAAAACATAAAAGTTACACTATATAAATTACAAAATTACCATAGGTTTTTGTAAGATTTTTTTTTTTGTCAACAGGTTTTTCTAATATTATATTTATGTATTTATATTTTGGGTATTCTAAACATGAATTTATAACCTCTTAGCCTTCTAGAAAACGTCTTGACTGGAAAATTAGTAAATTTAAACAATCCTTTCTTGACTTTTAATTTACCTAATTAATCTACACAGATTGTTGAACTAAAATGAAATATACTTTATAATATAAGCGACAATCGTTGACTATATCAATTGGTATAGTCTAGTCTTCTTTAGTTGAGAACAGCGATAAAGAATAACGACAAAGTAGGAAAACAAAAGCTGACTAAATAAAATAAAAGTTATCACATGGACCCAATATTTATTTTTAAACAGAAAAACTATTGACCACCTCGGTAACCGGGTGGTCCCGGTTAACTATTATCTGAACCGTTGATAATCTAAAGTTGGATCCAACGGTGGATCTGTGAACTGTGGAGTTGACTCTATGTTATTTGTTCTATTTAACTTTTTTTAGAATCTAAAGGAAAAACTTCTACCACGGCAATTGGCCTTCCGACACGTGTCACGTTTGGCTGACTCGTAAACTGTCACCCGTCCACAAGTTTTTTTCTTATATAAAGCATATGCCAATACAGTTTGGGGGTAGGGGGAAATTAAATACTCAAATGATTAAAAGATACGAAATTTGCAGCTTTATTCCAACTACGAAATATATTTTCCTAAGTATATTTTCTCTTTAAAAAAAATAAAATGCTTAATGCATAAAAGAAATAATCATCTCAATATTATATAAATTTTGGGTGCTAACTAATTATAATGTTAAGTTGTTAATTGTGGCAGAAAACGAATGTTAAAATTAAAAGGTTCTACCGAATGTCAGAACCAAATTAATTTTAAAGGCTCTACCTACGTAAAACCCGAGTAGATTTAGTTAAATATTTGCATTAGTTTTTTGAATGCAAGAAAACAACTTAAAAAAAAAATAACTATTCAAGTCATTTGCTTAACATCAGTTTTGGTGGTTAATGTTAACAAACCAAACTGTTATTCCAAAACGTTTTGTTTAAGTTACTAAAAGAATACTTTATAAAACATAAAACATTTTCGGAGATTAATATAAGCTTAGATATAATTTGTAAACATTAAAAAGTATCGTAACTATAGAAAATATAAGACGTGAAAAGTTTTTCTTGACCAGTGAGGATTTTCCTTGATAGAGTAAAATGTGGGCTAAGAAAAATAAATGTGACATGTGACGTGTTTGTTTTTTTTTTGTCAAGGATATATGACGTGTTATGTTGGCAAAACAGAGCCTGAGGTGTAAGTAACTGAAACATCTTTATGCATTTGTCAACGGAATCCATTATAAACTAGTTACATGGGGATCGTTGACCCGACCGACTATTACTATATGATTGTCGTGCACGTCTACATTTTGTTTTTCTTCTTGTCTTTTTCAATTTTGGATGATTCGGAAAACATCACTGCGCTAACGATTGCTCCACCATACGATTTAAATGACTCTTAGTCTTAACTAATTCCAGGAGTTAACCAACCCGATCGAAAATACTACTTGGTTTGGTTATTTAATCTAGTCCCGACTTCCAAATGCATCAGAGAAATCGGGTTAAAAGAAAATCAAACCGATTGACTAAATTGATTTTCATGGTTTGTGATGTTTAGAGAAGAGATATAACTTTACAAAGACACCAAAAGTTTAAGTAAACATAAAGAAAACATTAGAAAGTACGTAAGCACTATTTGTGATTTTTAGAAAACAAGTATGTGTTGGGAGCTCTATATTATATGTATAAACAATTAAAAATTAAACATCACACCATGATTAAAAAAAAAGTTGTTATTAATCACACAAATTCTGTACATAAATTTCAAATAACTCAACTAAAAGTAAAGATAATATAGTTCAAAGTAAAAAATTTAAAAATCTCCTTAATTCCATCAAACATAACAGTCTAAAATTTTTTGTGTCCAAAGAAAGATTATCAAACTCTAATTTAGTGATTTGACTCAACTAATTACTGTCAACATATGCATATGATTTATATTGTAAATGAGATACATATATATTAAGGGTAATGTGTAATTAGTAAATACCTAGTCTCGTCATTGTATCTCTATATATAGTTGTCCATTGTCTCTTTAATAATAATATTCATTCCTTAAACTTATATGGTATCAGAGCAACCGATACCTTCATTCTTTTCTAAAATTTTGAAAACCTAAATCTAGCCGTTATAGTCACCATGTCGCAAAACACTAGTTCTCCAACAACCAGCGAAGTCATTTCCACAACCACACAAACTCTCTTTAACATGAAATGTCGAATGTCTCGAAACTCACTGTAACAAACTATTTCATGTGGAGCCTTCAAGTCCACGTTTTGCTGGATGGTTATGATTTTGCTGGATTTTTTGATGATTCAGTGATCATACCACCAATCACTGTCATTCTCAATAACATCGCCAATCCAGAATACACTTATACATATCACCTTCTTAAGCAAGATTATTTCTAGATTAACAATGGAGATTGATAGACACAAATATCAAATTACTAAATTAGTTTTTGGATTTCTCAAAAAAAGAAATATTGAAAATAATCTCTTATTTCATATTTATTTGCAAATTCGTTGTTTTAAAATAAAAGCATAAAAAATATAAGTTGTTAACAAAAATAAAATAAAAGTGTAAGCTCGTAACTTGTAAGAAGCTTCTAAAGTTGTTTTCTTGGAAGCGCATTAAAAACAAGTTTTCAAAAGCTTCACAGAGTTTACAATTTCAATTTTCAAAACGAAAAGCACACCTCCATCGAAACTTTTATACAACCTATAGAAAAGGCAAATGTCTAAGATAAGTATATGCATTTTGTGATCCAAAAATCAAATGATTTGTTATCAGTAAATAATAACGAATTGAATAAATATA